>OX421976.1:68684510-68858510 GCA_949128135.1 Parasteatoda lunata | reverse complement strand
ATATATACATAGAATTTCATGCTCGGAAAAATGTTGTCGTACCACGGCTAGGGTCACTTCTTTTTAATGATATGTTCAGAAGCACATGAAGAAACAGTTTTTTACAATAGGAAAGTGCCCCTAGTGGCGTATAATGACATTTCTGGTAATGAATTCCTATGCAATTTTAAATCTGATGATGTGCCCTAACTCCACTGGAAATTTATTGAAACGTTTATGCGACCTCCTGTTACATACAACGTTTTTAAGCTTGTATATTTAGACAAAAAAAAAAAGACTAAAAATTCCATTTAAGAAAGTTGTAGCATGGAGAAAGAAACTGACCAAGCTGATACAAAAGTATCTGAACTGTTTCTTCGTTTTAGTCTGAACAGGTCTGAATCATGAAACACATGTAGCCGTGGTACGGCGGTGATCTTTCCGGGCATGAGCTTCAAGGCAACTGTAATCCTGATGATATACCGTAACTCTCCTAGAAATTAATCATAATGTTTATGCGACTCTCAATTATATATAACGTCCAGAGCCGCGATGGCTCAGGGGATAGAGCGTTCGCCTTCCAATGAGGCGAACCGGGTTCGAATCCCAGTCGATACGAATTCCGCATCCGGCTTGCACTGACCACAGTGCTGACGTGAAATATCCTCAGTGGTAGACGGATCATGGGTTAGAGTCCCCTTGCCGTCAGGCTAACCGTGGGAGGTTCTCGTGGTCTTCCTCTCCATGTAACGCAAATGCGGGTTAGCTCCATCAAAAGTCCTCCACGAAGGCAAATATCTCCCAATACTCGATCCAGGAGTTCCCTTGTCTTCTGGATTGGGTTCAAAATTACAAGGCTACGGAGTTGAACATTAGTAGCCGTAAACCCATTCAGTTGGGTCGGCTGTTCAACGACGGTTATAAAATAAAATATAACGTCCTGAAACTTGTACATTTCGATAAAAAAAATGGAATAAAATTTCATTTTAACAAAAAAATCTATAGTTTTTATGAGCAAAACTAAATTTATATTTGAAATCCCCATGCCCGAATTAGGCAAGATCAAGTATTTATATCAATGCAACAAAACATTTGTTCCCAATGAAATCATCTGTTAACAAAAATTTATGCTTTTTTTAAATTTTTTTTTTTTAATTTTTGCAGTAAGATTTCAAATTTTGAACCATATGTGATATTGTTCAAATACTTATCATTGAAAAACAATGTGACTATTTCATATAATTTCGGAGCATATGTGGCATTGTTGAGATACTAATTGAAAAACAATGTTACTATTTCTTATAATTTTGATGTATATGTTGCATTGTTCAGTTACTTATCATTAAAAAAAAAACAATGTTACTATTTCATATATTTTTGGAACATATGTGGCATTGTTCGAATAATTATCATTGGAAATGACATGACTTCTAATCTAATGTCTTCTCAGATTTATTTTTCAGCATTTTAGCAACTCAGAAAATATTGAAATTGCATTCGGTTAAACCTAACTTACTTAATATGCCTGTGCTTTTAAATGCATCGATAGAGTTATCGTGAATTCTAAATAAGATTTATACTGATACACTGTAAAAAAAGGGTTCTCAAAATGTGTCAAAATAGCTTCGAAAGAAATAGAGTCGAATTTTAAAACCCATGTATTCTTTGAGTGAAGTGACAAGCTCAAAATATAACAATCCGAAAAATTGCACGCCATGGCAAAATGAAACATCATTCTCAAATTTGACAAAATGTACTTCATTTGCTTATAATGATCAAACTTCCGAAATGAAAATCTAGATAGATTAAAGTTTTCTGCAATGACCTTCATTGCAAATTTATTTCCAGAATGAAAAATATCTTCATATCGGTAATTAACACTTCCCTACCTTACCGTTATATTTACACTGGTGTGCAAAACTTAAGCAACAAGTGCGTTTTTTGTCATAACTCTACAAGAAGTCATCCGATTGACATGAAATTTGAATATGATGTACATTATTTTGTACTTAAACGATATACTTTGAAACGATATACTTCTTATACTTTGTTGGGGAGCTGTGGCCGAAAAACCACTTGTTGCTTAAGTTTTGCACAGCAGTGTATTTAAAAATAAATATGGATACACAGATCTCTTTAAATTTTGAGCATGCCACTACATTGTAAAAAATCAGGATAAAATCACGTTAAAAAGTACCGGCATTCTAACTGCCGGTACTTTTTTTACTCCAAAATCCATTTTTGCAATTTTTACCATTTTTACAGTGATATTTACTGTAAAAATACTAAATCACTGAAATTAAATACATTACTGTAATTACAAAATTAATTAATTAATTACATAATTATTTATTAATACATTACATAATTAATTACTGTAAAAATAACGGTATAAATTCTTACTGAAAAAAAGGATCGTACTGTAAAATGAATTTTAGAATAAAATAGACTCAGGGTGGCAGATTTTCTTACCACAATTTAATTCGGAATTTTTTACAGTTCTTGCTCAATCATGATTATATGGGGGTTTTCAAGTTCCATTTTATTTAATTTAGAGCTATTTTGAAACACTTTTGCTCAAATTTGAGATAGAGCGTTCGCCTTCTAATAAGGTGAACCGAGTACGAATCCCAGGGTTCGCTGGTCAATACAAATTCCGCATCCGGCTTGTACCGATAACAGTGCTGACTTAAAATATCCTCAGTGGTCAACGGATTGTAGAATAGAGTCCCCTTGCCCTCAGGCTAGCGGTGTAGGGTCTTCGTGGTTTTCCCCTCTATGTCAAAATTACATGGCTCTGGAGTTGAACATTAGTAGTCGTAAACCCTAAGTCAACCTGTTCAACGACGGTTATAAAATTATAAAATAAAAACCCCTTTTTTACAATGTATGACAACCTTAAAAAACAAATTTTTTGTGCTATTAATACAAATATTTGTTGTTTTTTTTAAATTCGAAGGGGGCGCTTTCAAATCTTAAATTAGTTTCATTCGGGAAGTGACAGATTTTT
This sequence comes from Parasteatoda lunata, assembly GCA_949128135.1. Lineage (NCBI taxonomy): Eukaryota > Metazoa > Arthropoda > Arachnida > Araneae > Theridiidae > Parasteatoda > Parasteatoda lunata. Next base: position 68,855,521 of record OX421976.1, on the reverse strand, counting down.
TTTCAAAATTATACTTTTAATTTGGCTTATTTTTGTACAAATGTAAAGCTTGTACAAAACGTATACATACATATACACCTATCAACTCCTTTAAAATATCACTTAAGGCAAAAAAAATCCATAAAATAAAATATATTATAGCCTTCTTTCTCCACTCCCAACGTACCAGTGAAGTGGGGAGATTCAGTATTCACTCAAGTGAATTTTAAAAGAAATCCTAATCTAGGCCATACGATTGAGTTGCGTAAAAACTGTAGCTTGTCGAGAGAAAGTGACGCTGGATTTGAAATAAGCGATGTGAAAATATCTAAATACCATGCAGCAGAAAACAAAAAACCATTTTTTTCCAGTGAAATCAATGAAATAACTTAAAGAATTTATTAATTTTAAACTTTTTTATGAATTAGCTTTATTTTAGCGTGTTAGAACCCATCAGACCCATTTGAGAACAAATACATTTTATACAATTGTTATAGTTATTTACTTAAACAAAATAAAAATAAAAATAAATTAAGCAGAATTAAAAGCACATTTTTTGACGGTGCTTATAAATATGTAAAATTTTTTTAAAATTAAATACTGATGATAAAGAAAGAAGAAAAATTTCGAAATTTGAAAATAGAAAATATTTTTTAATTGAAAAAATAATGCAAGAAATAACGATTCAAACATAATTTTTTGTTGAAAAAAAAATTTCAAAAATGGAATTTTTTTTTTTTTGCATTTGGCGAAATATTTTTACTTTTCTGATAGAGAAATTAATTGAATGACTAAGTTTCATAAATTTCAAGTACTTTAAAAGCAATCTATAAGAAAAATTTTTTACAGGCTGTGTTCATTTTTAATTTTTTTTTTTTTTTTTTTTTTTAAATCGCAGTTATTTTCTATCTAGGTCATTAATTTGCATCTATTTATTTAAAAAATTAGAATGAAGTGTTCTTATTAAATATTGTACAATTAACACAGTGTACCTCAAATTAAGTTAAAAATTTAAGTTTAAAAAAAAAAAAACATTTTATTTCCGATAAGTCCGAAACATTTTGTATACTAACTTTTTTTTAAAAAAAACTTTATGCAGTTTCATATAATTTAAAGTGTAACTATAATAAATTTTATGTATTTTTCCATCCTTTATGTTAAGTAGTTTTAGTTTTATGAAAAACAGACATGAGTACCAAGCATTATATTGAACAAATATAATGTTCGTATATTTTTTAACCGTTTATGTTAAGTAGTTTTAGTTTCATGCGTATTACATGAAAATATATTTTGAAATTGTATCATAAAAATTGCTCAAAATTTAAACCAATAAATATTAGTTTGTGAGCAAATTTTTATATTTCGTATGTGTGAAGAAAAACTTCATGAGTAAGTGTAAGATAAATTGGGAGTTATATATTTAAATTAAAATTTTTAATGCAATTTAGGTAGCTTACTCTCTAAAATTTATTTTCTTTTACAAATTCACTGTCCTCTTAAACTACATTTCAGAACGATTTAAAGCAATATTGCTTTACAATTTCAAATATTAAATTAATACACTGAGGAAAAAAAAAGTATAGTCAAAACAACCAGAACATGGGGAAAAATTACCGTGTTTCTGCCTCTATGGAAGCACCAAAAAGCTCCGTAATTTTCGAATTCGGTAAAATTAACAATAAAATATGGTTTTAATAACAAGAGATGGCAATTGTGGTGAAATTTTGTAGTTTTATCTTGATTCATTACAGCATGGCATAAAAATCCTTTATTTGGTTAAATTTAATTTACATTTCTGTATTTTTCTACTAAATGTGTGGTAATAAAAACTAAAATTTTGAAAATCGCAGTTCCTGGTTTACCATTTCCATGTGAATGGAAAAATTACACAGGCCTGCGATGAAAAAAATACAAGGGGTCTGATACCTGAACTTTATGTATTTTTTGGTGCTAAAATGGAAAACAATCATGAAAAATTTCTATCACGTCAAGTTTTTTTGAAAAAAATCAATTTTACTGGACTTTTTATGAATATTTACCATAAAAAAAATTTCGTTTTTGAATTTTTTGCCTGACCAGTATTCGATTTTGGTCAAATCTACCAAAATACATCTCTATGACATATTTCGATCACAATCCCTCTCTCTATCCCAATCTCTCTCTACCAATACCTTCGCGAGAATTCTTTTCTAGGTTTGTTGACCTCTCAGGAACATTATCAAGTGTAATAGGGAGTTCGAGACATTGCGAAAATTTCCCAGATGACTTTTGTCATATATGCGGCGAATATAGTGTTGTTAAAAATCGCATGAGGAACTTTACAAACTATGCAAGACAACTTTATCTTACATATTTTGGCATGAAACTCGGAGACCAGGACAAATCACTGGCTCCTCATAAAGTTTGTGTGCAGTGTCTTAATGATCTACGCTTATGGTACCAAGGAAAGAAGACTGCTTTACGATTTGGAATTCCTACGACGTGGAGGGAGCCCCAAAACCACTTTGATGATTGTTATTTTTGTTCATGCCATGTTCTTGGGTATAACCGAAAAATCAAAGACTAATATCTTATCCTGATAACATTCCATCGTCCATACGCCTCGTTCCTCATGGACCTGATGTGTCTGTGCCTTTGCCTCCGACTAAATTTCCAGTCATCTCTTCAGAGTCTTCAGACTCAGAACATCCAGAAGTTCAAGGCTCTGATATCGAATATAAGCCATCTGTAGCCGGTTCGCCTCAGCCCTTCTCTCAGGTTGTACTGAATGATCTGACTAGAGATCAGGGCCTTTCGAAAGAGGCAGCTGAATTGTTAGGCTCCAGACTGAAAGAAAAACACTTATTGGCCAAAGGAACATCTTTTTATTGGTACAGGAATCGAGAAAAGGAATTTATTAAGTACTTTGATGAAGAGGAGAACTTGGTCTATTGTTCTGACGTTGATGAGCAAATTTAATGTCATCTACGATAAAGATGAGTGGAGACTGTTTATAGATTAACCCAAAAGAAGCCCTCAAAGCTGCCCTTCTTCATCATGGGAGCCAGTATGCATGTGTACCAGTTGGGCACTCGGTATATTTAAAAGAATGTTATGAAAACCTGGCTCTCGTCCTGGAAAAATAAAATATATCTACCACAGTTGAACTATTTGCGGTGATTTGAAAGTTATCTCCATGCTTCTTGGTCAAGAAGGTGGATTTACAAAGTTCCCATGTTTTATTTGTGAATGGGACAACCGTGACAAGACACAACATTGGGTTAAAAAAGAATGGCCGAAAGGACAAAATCTTGACCCAGGTACCAAGAACGGTATTCGAAACAGCTTAGTTGATCCAAAAAAGTATTGTTACCTCCGCTCCACATAAAATTAGGTGTAATGAAGCAGTTTGTCAAGGCTATTCCAAAAGATGGCGATTGTTTCAAATACGTGTGCAAAAAGTTTCTAGGTTTATCTCAAGCCAAGTTGAAAAGGGGAATCTTTGTTGGTCCAGATATCCACAAACTCATGAAAGATAAAGATTTTGGGACTAACATGACAGAAACACGGAAAAAGAAGCTTGGGTTGCTTTCAAAGATGTCGTCAGTAAATTTCTGGATAACTACAAGGATTCTGATTATAAAGAAATTGTCATGGAAATGCTGGACAAATTTAAAACTTTGGGTTGCTCCATGAGTGTTAAAATGCATTTTCTTCACTCACTTGTGGACTTTACCCCGAAAATTTAGGAGCAGTCAGCGAAGAACAAGGGGAAAGGTTCCATCAAAATATCAGAAATATGGAGCGTAAATATCAATTAAAATGGGGCAAAAACATGCTTGCCGACTACTGTTGGATGATAGCTCGGGATAGACCAGAGATTAAGCATAAAAGGAGATCATAAAAAATAAGTTTCAGAGGAAAACGAGTATGTACCTAAATATAAACTTTTTTCCTTTGTTTGTTTTGTTTCAAACTTTCATGTATACACCTACAGAATATTTGCTATTGTTGGTCAATCGTCAATTTTATGTAAGTTATCTTAAAAAAATTAATTAAAATGGTATGTTGGGGATTTTCTTCTAGAAACTGATGTAAAAAGTTTAAACACATGGAACTGATTGTTTTTCTCTCGATCAGACGTGACTTGTGCGATCTGACAACAGTATTTTTTATTCATTTTAACCAATAAAAAATTAGCCAATCACTCAAAAATCAATTTACTTTCACAAGATTAAATTTTACATAGATCAAAATGAATGAATACGACAATTACCAGATAGTATATACAAAATTGTTTGAGAGAATTCCTTTCCAAAGGATAGGATTTTAGTAAAAACATTAATATCGATTTTACAAAAAATCCTGATGTGATTGGGAAAAATGGTCATTTTCGTAATCAGTGCATCAAATAACATATAAATCAACAATAACTTCTCTTGTATTTTTCAAAAACTTCAATTTCGCAGGGTTGTGTTATCAGTGAATTTAAATACTTTATATTTTTGGCTTATTAACTAAAATTATGTATTTTTTTAATCAGACGTGTCATTACCATGCAGTACACTAATTTTACAAAAAAAAAAATCTACGTGTGCATAACTTCAAAACATTTTAATAAACTACCGATTTATCCAAAAAAATATCTTAATTTAAAATGATTTTATATTTTACCAAGAATATGATATTTTATCCTTAAATAAATTGTATCATAAGGATGAACGAAATTTAATTATTTTCGTAATTGAATATTTGTATTTTGAAGTGAGGAAATTTGAAATTAAAATAGTATTATACTAAATTATAACTATGTAAAAAAATAAGAATTTATATACCTGTAAGTTACGTAAACTATAAAAATATTTTTGAATATATATTAGAAAATGCTCTATAATTTTCCCAGTAGTCAACTTCATTACTAAATTTATTGCTATGTCAGGTCATTAAACTGTGTAATATGCTCCCTCATTTTTAGTGTTGCATTGCAATATTATGAGATAAGCGATTAACACGATCGTGGAGCATCAGTTTTCCAATTACGTTCTTGTCACAATACTTCTTTTCATAACAATTTTATGATCGGATTTTGCCATTATCCGGATATAAGTAACAAAACACGAATACATACATAAAAATATAAGATACAATAAACATTGGCAGTGAATTAATCATTGTTAAAAGAGAAACATAAAAACTTTTATCTAACAATTATTTATATTTTTAATGAGGGTAACTTTTTTTTTTATCTGAAATGTGAGAAAACTTTGCATATTGTATTTTGAAATTCCCTCAAAAAATAGAGAAGGAATGCAGCAGATAAGTCTACATTTTCCCGTCATTTCCCGGAAGTGATGTTTTTCGTTCTGAATACCGATATTTTTCTTTTTACAAACTGATGTTAACCATTTTTCAATATTGATATTTTTTATTTTTAACATGAATATTTTAAGTTTATAAACTAATATTATTTTGATATTACAAATTCCACCATGATGGACGTAATATTTGCAGATTTTAAGTGCATCAATGCCGAGCTGGTTTAATACAGATTAGTAAATGCATACTTCTTAAAAGTATTCATTTATGAAAGATCATATAATACTTAAAAGTCTTCGGTTACACTTTTTTTTAAAAAAATCAACTACTAATCACGTGAAATATAATTTTCGATCGGTTCGTGCATTTCACGAAAAATCCACAATAAGATAATCGGGGCTCTATAGTACTGAAATCTCCCTTTAACTTATAGACTAACAAAGTAATCATTCATTTTGTTTAAATAAATTCAAAATGTTTTCTACAATAAGATATTTACTAAGTCGAGACAAAATCTATATATATATTTCTCTTACACGGCACCAAAAAAAAGCCTCATTACAACTTCCCGAATGGCAACGTTAGAAAATCGACCAATGATTGCATCTAAAAATGTCACATGCCAAATCTAGCTGAGGTGGCTCAACATATAGCGCTTTTAAAAACGGAAACAATAACCAGAGTGAGCATTATCAGGTTGTTCAATTCAGCTGCGGCAAAAATAAAAATAAACAACTTAAAAAATAAAAATGCTGTTGCCAGCCATAGAATTTTTCTAAATTTTACTTAGCAACATAAATCAAAATTATGATACCTGAGCGCTTGACGTAACAAATCCTTCAATTCTATAAGTGTTGTATCGCCAAATGCCCAAATTAACAATTGTATTTTCAAATTAATATTGAAATGTTCAGGTTTAGAATTTTCTACAGTGAAAAGTTTTCGGAACTTCAATATTCAAAAAAGTATACAAAAGCTAGACGTTAAGAACGTATCCAATGAGCGAGCATTGGATTGCGAAGCAATCCGAAATGAACTGCGAAATCAGTTCCGGGGGTTGGTGAGCGCCAGCGAGCAGGAGGCGAAGCCTCCTAGTACGATATATACTATTGCGCTTTGAAAGCATTAACATTGTAAATTCATAATGTGGCCGGTGCTTATTGAAAAATATACAGGAACATGGAGAAATAATTTAATTTTATGAAAGTTAGGGCCGGAGGTCCAAAAAATGAGAACTTTACTTGTTGGTGGATAGATAGAGAAGAGACAATTTACCTTGGAAAGAGGGTTTTTATATCTTTTTGGACAAAATATTTAAATATTTATAGGTCTTAATTATTAATATTAATAATTAAACATTAATAGGTAACGTGGGACTGATCAATTTCCCAAGCTACTAAGGACACATCATCACATTTTCTAAGATGATTACTTTCTGAATATTATTACTTTTATGTGGGAAAGGTTTTCAATGATTAAATGATTGCGAGTTAGATGTATGTTCTATTTATAGATTACATTTAATATATAATCCTTTTAACATTGCATATATATATATATATATATATATATATATATATATATATATATATATATATATATATATATATATATATATATATATATATATATATATATATATATATATATATATATATATGAAAAAAAAAAATCATCATGAAAAGATAATCAATGATGTAAACCAAAAAAAAATTACCGTTTTAGTTTATATTTCAAGATGTTCGCATGAGGAGTACAGCTAAAAATTATGAGTCTAGTGATTAAAATTATGAAAAGTATAAATTTCTGATCAAATTATATTAAATAAGTATAACTTTTGCACTGTATTAAAATATATGATTTTAAATTTTTAGTTCCCTGTTTTATGCTAACAAAACAGTGTTGCATAAAGGAGTCTCAAACAATCAGACTTCAGAATTTTTAAAGAGAAAGTTATGTAATCATTACCAAGGTGAACTATGTTTTAGTAACTCGGTTAATGTGTGTTATTTTACAATTTTAAATGCGTAATTAGCAAAAAAGACAATATAAAATAATTCCATGAAAATAATATGAAAATTAATATGCTGCGCTAAAAATATGATACAACGACACATAATCAACATTCAAAAAATAAAATGTTGAAGCAATTACGGTAAATAGTCTTCCAATTGTTTGAAACATCGATGGCCAACCTTCGGCACGTGTACAACAGTGAAAACTTATTGAAAAATAAAATAAAATAAAAAAAAAATTTTAAAGCATCTTTAGGATTTTTTTTTTCCCTCAAATTCCCTCTATTTGATTACCAGATGTTCATTGTATTGGACAAAATTAGACTTGAGAACAAAAATTTCAATTTTTAACTTAATAAAATCGAAGTATTAGTTAAAATTAACAGACAGGCACTGAAAACACCCAATTTTTTTAGCATCTTCACATACTGATCTTAATTTATGATTGATAAAAAAAAAATTACAACTTCTAATGCCACATTAAATCACTGTTGAATAATTAACTAATTAGAATTAAAGAAATAGAATTATATGTTTCAAAATATTCATTTTTATTTCATGTATAGCGTAGTTGTCTAAACCTTTAAAAATAATGCTTATTAATAATAACACCTAAGTTGTTGTTTTTCTCTTCTTTTTTTTAAGTAAGTATTAATTTTTTTTTTTTTTTTTCTAAATCTGCGCTACGCAACTTACTAAAAAATAAATTGAAATTTGCTAAACCATCCCATTAGTAAAATTTTTTTTTTTCGCATCTTGTGCGAAGCGGCACGCATAAATTTTGTAACTACAGCAAGTGCCCTTGTTCTCCAAAAAGGTTTACTTCTTAGATTAGAATGTTAGAATTAAATTTTCCTATTAAAACTAGTCTTACTTTTTGTGTTATGATGTCGCCATCTACAGTTAATAATTTGAGCTAATAAACATTCTTATGAAAAAAAATTTTATGAAATAAAATTACAATTTTATTAATTTAAATGAGTGTATCCAATTTTCTCGCAATATGACATCCATAAAGTATTTAAAATTATACTGAAATTTATTATTTGCAATGCTTATTAAATTTATAGTTATTTCTTAATTTATTAAAGCAGATCTTTAGCAAAAACCCTTGTAATGCTAAAAATGCATACACACATAAATAAAATTAAGCAATTATTTATTAAAACATTGAAATAAATAAATAAAATTAATAAATAAAATTAAACAATTATTTACTGAAACATGATTTTTTTGTTATTAATAAATAAATAAAAAAAATGTGCAAGTTTTTCAATAGTTTTTTTTTTTTTTTTTTCCTGGAAAAAAATTTTTACAAAAACATTACTATGCCATGAAGTTTTGTACTAAATATCTGCATCATCTTTATGAAATAATTCAAACTTTTTATATAATGCGTGAACAAACTTAACAGCTTGTACTCTAAGGCCAAGTGTACTATCTAAATTTTCATATTATGTCAATAGATTGCGGTCCTATAGCGTTTACTGTTTAAACATTCGTTTTTTTTTTACATTATAATTATTATTATTCGGGAGAAGAAAAATTATTTACTTTCATATAATACGTAAAAAACTTATTAGCTTGTACTGAAAGGTATAGTGCACTAACTAAATTTTCGTGAAACGTCAATAGATAGCAGCACTATAGCATTTATAGTAAACTACTGTTTAGACTAATGTTTTTGTTTTTTTTAACATTATAATTATAATTAACCGGGGGATGATTGATTATTATTTTTTATAGAAATTACGCATAATTTGCTATTTTATCTACAATTGCTTTAAATATAAAAATCACACATTTATAGCATGATTTCGCAACAGAGTTCGAAGCACAAAATATACGTTGTTTAGGAGTAATAAAGCTTGACTTAGTTTTAAAGCACTAACCATCTCTTCTTTTTCTGTTCCTAACTGTCCTTTGTCAATTTAAGAATTGTAAGGCTGTAAATAGTCATTGTTGTATATATTATCCATTTATCTATACATAACAATAAACGCGACTGTGTGTGTGTCTGTAATCACAATATATTACAGACGCCCAGGCACGAAACTCGGCACATAATTGTGTTTTGACATAATGAAGAAGTATTTTTTTTCTTTTTCAAAAATTTGGATTAGTTTTTCAGTTATCAGTCATTTTGTAAGAAATCTATGCTTTTTCGTCTTCAAAGAGCCATATTCAAAAAACTATTAAAAAATGCTTATACTTTTCTCCACTCTTATAAATGTATGCTAATGCGAACCTTACAATTGAAATATTAATTTTCGACAACTTAAACCAATAACATACGAAGGAATTAATATTTTTAATTGTAAGGTTCGCATTAGTTTACATTTATCAAAGTGGAGAAAAGTTTAACTTTTGTATTAAAAATGTGGAAACATATTCGATACGTAAATAGAACGCTTCGCTTTGATATATTTGTCGCTGTTCATAAATGTTATAATAAGTTTTTCTTCTTCTTTCCACGCTCAATTTTTTTTTTTTTTTTTTTTCTTAAGTGAAGACGATAATTTTTGTAGCGATATAGAAATAGAAATTGATACCATAAAAAAATTATATAGAAAGAGAAATTGATACCATAAAAAATTAATTCGTTTTCGTGTTCTTTTCAAGTATTTAGCATTTTAGTTTTTTTTTCTTAAGCGTTGTAGCTATATAATATATAAAATAGGAATTTAATTGTTTTTGAAGGAACGATCACACTTACCTTGGATCTCTTGGGTTTTTCTATTCTTTATTTTAACAGTTTTTATTAAATGTAATTAGTTATTTTCAGAAAGTTTCAGTTTGCAGGTAAGCACTTATATTTTAATATTGAAGTTTCATGATTTGCTTTCATAGTAATTGTTGTTCTAAAGTATTCGTTGACTTCTTAAAAACCCGATTACTGACATGGCAGAACCGCCTTCCAAAAAACTTTGTATTTTGTAAAAGAAAAAGATATTAAGAGATTCTCAAAGAAGAAGGGCCCAAGAAACATCTATGGAACGTTAAAGAAGGATGGAACATGACCGAATTTCGACAAGCAATTCTAGAGCCCAAGAAGTATCAGAGAAACGTCAAAGAAGATTAGAAGAGGATCGTGTCTCAACTAGCAGTGCTAGGGCCCGAGAAACACCTGAGGAACGTCAAAGAAGATTGGAAGAGAATCGTGTCAAGAGCTATAACACATCTGCAGCAGAACTAGATATGAAGACAAAATTGCAGGACAGGAACACTTTAATTGTCCACTAATCTTCAGATTTCCTGCTATGTTTTAAAAAACTTTATTTGTGAAAACCTTTAGCGTGGCGGACAGCTGGCCGCCTTAAGCGGCTAGTTTCAAATAAAACATGATATAAAAGCACGAAAATTTTTCGGATTTTTGTTCCATCGTCTTTCCATAAATAATTAACAAAAGCATAAACAAATCTGAAAGTAAAAAAACAGAATAAATAAATAAAAACTTTTAATTTTACGTTCGTCACACTATTTTCAAGAGATATTGTTTATTTTATAAGCAAAAATGAACTCAGATATGAAGAGGAAAAAAATAGTCATTATTACTTTAGCATTTCCATGTTTATTAAAAAAAAGTATTTTTATAAGATCTCTACAAAGATTTTTAAGATTTTTTGTTGCATCATGTGTAGAATTCGAAAAAATAGTTTTGAATTTCGCATTTTTGAATTAATTATCACTAACTTGAATTCAAATTTATAAATATGCTTTATAAATTAAAGGATATGCTTTATAAATTAAAGGGTAGAGTATACTTAGTGCTACGCAGTATTAAATGAGTAAAAAAAACGTGAGCAAAGCACAAGTTTGTACTTTATTCATGTTGTTTTCTACTTGAATAAAGAATGAAAGCTGTAGAAAGAACTAATAATATTTGGGACTTGATCAAAACAACTTTTTACGTTTATTATTATTTTATTGATAAATTTTATGATTTCTTTACTGACGTCAGATTTAAAAAATAAAAAAAATAAAAACACGAAAATTCCTTCAATTTCTATTACATTGATTTTCTATTATATTGATTTTCCATTTCATTATTTTTTTTTTTTTATAAATAAATTTTATTTTAAGTAAAAATAATTCATCTATGATTTTATGTAAGTTAGCAGAAGCATTAATTAATTTTGAAGTGAAAAATGTCGGACTTTTATTTATGCCACAATACTTTTATTTGCTTCTTTTTTTTTTTTCTTTTCTTAAGATTAAATTTATTACTGTAAATGCAAAAACAAATAGTTACCTGAAATATAGTATTTTATTTTATAACCGTCGTTAAACAGCCGACCCAATTACGGGTTTACGACTACGACTGATGATTCGGGTATGTTCAACTCCGTAGCCTTGTGATTTTGAACCCAATCCAGAAGACAAGGGAACTCCTGGATCAAGTATTGGAAGAAATTTGCCTTCGTGGAGGACTTCTTGATGGAACTTAGCAACACTTGTGTTACATGGAGGGGGAAACCACGAAAACCTCCCACAGTTAGCCTGATGGCAAGAGTATCTACCACTACACTGAATCTACCATTGAGGATATTTTACATCAGCACTGTGATCGATGTGAGCCGTGTGTAGAATTCATTTCGACCAGCCATCGATGAGATTCGAACCCGGTTCACCTCATTGGAAGGAGAACCCTCTATCCCCCGAGTCACACCATGTTAGTGCAATATCTTTGATTCTCAACAAAGTTGTCTTGCAGGTTGCAATATTTTTCAATCAACGACAAAGCAATTTACGCCATTCCAAAACTCGAAGATCTTGAGTTTCGAGATTTGGATTTACTCACTTTTTTGAATTTAGAAATTTGCAAATGGACTTCATAAGCAAAACAATGAAAGGTATAGAAAGAGCTAATAATATTCAAAACAAAAAAGCAATTGTTTCTCCTTTACACAAATAGAAACCGCCTCGTTACTTCAAAAAGAAAGACAGGCGAAAAAATTGAAAAAATGGATAAAGTAAAAAATAATTAAAGCGGAAATAAAAAGTATAAATAAAATATATAGTATATAGTTAAAATTCTCCGCATTTCATAACATATTTTTAATGTAGTTAATCTAAATATTTATGATTTTTTTTTAATTTTATTCTCTTAAATTTAAAAATCTATAAATTATATTATCTTAAATTTAAATATCTATAATATCTATAAATAATTGTAAAATTTCTAATATCATTATGAACCTAAATTATTATTTTGTTTCAGTAATTAGCGTTTAAGTTTGCTGTTTCCTAATGATTAAGTATGAACAAATTGCTATTAACGGCATATTTTAAAATCAGGATTCTAAATTTAACCCAACTTATTGTTATCAAAGAATATGTAGATGAAATAAAAATAGTGTCGATATATGCTTTAATTTTTCGCAATAATTAAAGTTAAAACTGAACTTTTTAAAATAAAGTATTTATAGTGTCATTTTCGCCAACTAGTAAAATATTTTTATAAGTTTAAAATGGTATTTTTTTTAATATAATGACCAGGAAAGTTTTTTTGAACGGAAATAATATGTTAATCATGTAAAGTATGAAAGCTAATAACCAGAAAAAGCCTAAATTCTTTTTGCAGAGAGAAAGATACAAAATTATCATAATATCTTTGATAGCGATCTCCGAGATCTGTGTACACAGTGACGTCATGAGGAGGGAAATCGCAGCTTCAGCTCTAAGAGAGGAATGAACCAGCCCTTCTCTTCTCTTTAGCCCTGGCTCTATCCTCAGTGCCACCACGGCTCTTAGAGTTTTAAGACATAGCCTTAACGCAGAGGTTTTCTTATTTCATAATAAATAATCCTAAACAAAAAGGATTCTTTCAGTCCTCTGCAATTTTACAAGAATTTTATATGAACTATCAGAAGTTTAATAGACAAACGAAGAAAAAATATTTCTTTTCAAAAGTTCAATGCTTATATTGTACTTGGACTATTGTGAAATTAAAAAAAATGTCCTACGAGCAAAAAAGAAAAAATCTTTTTATAGGTAGATTTGTTTGTATTGTAAATCACTTAGTAAGGAACTAGATATAGAAATGGATATCATTAAAATATTTTAAGTCTTTCATTAGATGTAAATACAAAATTGATCCTTAATTACAAGTCTATAATGGTCTTATATATTTCTAGAGAAAGGTGTTAGAATGGCTTTCGATATCGGAGAGAGAATGAGGTGTATAAGTTTTGTAATAATAGATCCTAGAACTGCTTTATATTCTGGCCAAATATTTATTTTTATATAGGACCTTTTTAGATTTACAATATAGGGTGTGTAATTGGGGTGTCTAAATTTTATAATATTGGGTCTCGAATGGTTTTGAAATTAGGAGCAATATTAATTTCTATATAGGACCCGCATAGGCTTACGATATATAGCCTGTAGCTTAACTACCACTATAACTTTGAAATTCCAGTTCCCTAGTATATAATATATGTTTTAAATTTATCTTGAGTTACCTCATAATAGATAAAGGTTGACATTGTCGGTAACTTAGCCCCACAAAGGCGGCAGACTTGTTTGAATAAACAATCTACATAGGTAACTTTCGTACGTAAACTGAACACGTGTATCACGACAGAAACTGCCACGTCTATAGAAATACGCGCACTTTATGGATGGAACACATTAAACAATTGACTTGCAATTTGTAACTGCGACATTCACCTCATCGTGCTGTTGTAACTCAGTATAGATCAGACACGACGGGGTCCTTTAGCCTTGCCCCACATGGGCGTGGTCTGAACACGCGTGCCTCAAACAACAGTCTACAAGTCAATATTGAGTCCATATTAGTCTATATTTTGATACTGATATAGCCAATATTGGTCTATATTTTGTAATATTGGTCCTAGAATGGCTTTTAATAATGGACTAATATCATTTTCTGTGTAGGACCTCTTTAGACTTATACTAGTGGGTAAACATTGGGATGTCTAGATTTTTTTATATTGGTCCTCCTAGAATGGCTTTCAATAATGGACCAATATCATTTTCTGTGTAGGATCTCTTTAGACTTATAATGTTAGGTAAACATTGGGATGTCTAGATTTTTCTGTATTGGTCCTTCTAGAATGGCTTTCAATGATGGACCAATATCATTTTCTGTACAGGACCTCTTTAGACTTATAATGTTAGGTAAACATTGGGATGTCTAGATTTTTTATTATTGGTCCTAGATAGAAATGAATCTTGTTCCAATATTGAAAGTCATTCTAGGACCAATATTGAAAAATCTAGACATCCCAGTATAGGTCCCTTAGAGTATGTTCTTATGGGACCCATATTAGCCAATTTTGAGCCCTACTGGGGCCAATGTAAAATTGTTGCTAGAGCAACTATCATAAGACAGGAGAATATTTTTTTTCTATTGCATGATATTTTAAAACGGATCTCGGATATTTTAGCGTCACTGATTTCATATCAAAAATTGGTTTTCCTCTACAAAATACAATATTTTGAAATTTGATAATATATTGCTAACAAGAATTTTTTTTAAAATTCACTCGAGTGAATACTAAGTGCCCCACCTTTCTGCTAGGTAGGGAGTGGAAGAAAAAAATACATTTTAGTTTAGGATGCAATACGTTAAGGTCATACGTTATTTTGTCTTAAGTGATATTTTCTAAGGAGCAGGCAAATGTAGATAATGTTAATCCTGGACGTTCTTTACAAACTTGTGCATTTCAAACAAAAAAACAAACTAAAAATATCAGTTTAAAAAAATCTGTAGCTTTTGGAACAAAACCAATAAGATTTAAAATCTCCTCACCAGAATTAAGCAAGATCATCCCAATGAGGTGAGCAGGTTCGAATACGTGCGCTGGCTAGTCGATGGGTATTCTGTCTTCCGCTCGCACCGCCCACAATTAGTGACGTAAAATATCCTCAGTGGTAGGACAGATCATTGGGTAGAACCTTCTTGAGTTAGAATCAAGATAACCGTGGGAGATTTTCGTGATATTCCTCGCCACGTAACGCAATGTCCTTTAACACCATCAGAAAATATGACGCAAAGGCTAGTTTTTCCTAACATTTCATCCAGAAATCCCATTTTATTTTATTTTATAACCATCGTTAAACAGCCGACCCAATTTTCAACTCTAATGTCCAACTACCAATGTTCAACTCCGTGGCCTTAAAATTGTAAACCCATTCCAGAAGAGAGGGGAACTCCTGGATTAAGTATTGGGGGGAATTGGCCTTTGTGAAGGAATTTTTGATAGAACTAACCCGCATTTGCTTTATATAGAGAGGAAAACGCCGAACACTATCACGGTTAGCTTAAGATGTAGAGGGGACTCTAACCCTGATCCGTCTACCACAAAGGATATTTTTCATCAGCACTGTGGTCGGTGCGAGCTGGGTACGGAATTTGTATCAACCAGCCATTCGAACCCGATGCACTTCCTCCAGAAATTCCATTGTCTTTTGGGTCAATTTCAAAAGTGCAAGAGTACGGAGTGAAACATTGATAACCGTAAACCCGACAGGTCGGTTGTTCTACACCGGTTTTAAAATAAAAATCTAAGTATCTATCTTTAAATATTAATTTTATCAGAAATTTTTTTTTTCGAAAGGCAAATCGACTTTTATGTTCTTTAAGAACGATTTTTCCTAGTTATGCTGAACTAACCTTAACACATAAATGAGTAAAACCAATACAAATTTTTTGACATAATAAATAATAGCATTATTCTTTCTGACAACCTAATTTTTAAGCATTGTTTTTTTTTTCAGCAATGTAATGTACATGCCTCTATTAAACAGTTACCATTGATGTTATTAACTTATGCTTGCTTGAGAAAAAAATAAAATAGAAATTCACCAAATCTTGAATGCCAGGAAAATGAGATATTAGCTTAGAAGTTTAAAAAGCAGTCATTTTAAGTCAATAGTAAGTAACTCAACTTAAGCCTTTATGTTAGATGGACCATAAATTGCTTGAATTAATTCTTTTTATCCACTGTAGAAAGAATCAAAAAAAATTTTGTTGCTGATTTGTACAGAATAAAATTGCTTATAATAATCAATCATTAAATAAATAGCTTTGATTACATCCAAGCATATTACAATCATGCATAAACTTGGTATTAGGTTAATATTTGCTTTCCCTCTTTACAATATACTGTTTAAAAAGTTTTCTGGTATCACGACAATGTCCTTTCATTCATAAGCCAGGAAAATGACAACCAGGATAATGACAAATTTGCCATTTTATAGCATTTAACTTTGGCCTTTGTATAGCACTTTGGCCTAAGATGTTTACATTCGTCAGAAAACAACAGGATTTCCTGAAATTACTCAGATAAATTTATGTAGTTTATGTAATTAATGATTTCAAGAAGACGGGAAAATGACAGCATAAAAACCTACTCACCTTGAAAAAAATTTTTTAATAGATTTTGAATCAGAAAGTTGGTTCTTTATTCATGCAACAAGGCATGTTCTGATAGGATGGTAACTAATCAATCTATTAACATAAGATGTTGATTGCCGGCTCTATCTATTTTGGTTATAAATCACTAAATAAAAGTAGCCTGGAAAGTGACAGATTTTCATGGGACAAACAAATTATTGACTGAAAAAATTATTTTAAACAAAGTTTTAGTAAATAATACCCTCTGCGTACATTCTAGAAATACTTACAACGGTTGAGATAAATAAAATTAGATATTGAAAAATTTACACGAAGTTTTGAAGCTAGTTTTTATCGGAAATATTGTTTGTGACATACCATAAACATGACATTTTGAAATTCAATTACATTTTTTAACTATACAAAACAGTCAATGTTAGTGCAAAGTCATTTTAAAATGCTAACAGCAATGCTATATTTATTAATTTTTTTTTTTTAAAAAAAGTTCTTTTAGTATTATAATATTAGATCTTGGAGCAAGGGACTGTGAATTGTCATATTTCGTGAGAATCACCCATATATGACTCCTTCGTCTCAAAGAGTTTAAAGATCATATTATTTCTCTCGAGCAAAAAAAATTAAGTAGTTTTACTACCACTCTTAGGGCTCAACTTAAAAAAAATTAAGTAGTTTTTCTACCACTCTTAGGGCTCAACTTAAAAAAAATTAAGTAGTTTTTCTACCACTCTTAGGGCTCAACTTAAAAAAAATTAAGTAGTTTTTCTACCACTCTTAGGGCTCAACTTAAAAAAAATTAAGTAGTTTTACTACCACTCTTAGGGCTCAACTTAAAAAAATTAAGTAGTTTTTCTACCACTCTTAGGGCTCAACTTAAAAAAAATTAAGTAGTTTTTCTACCACTCTTAGGGCTCAACTTAAAAAAAATTAAGTAGTTTTTCTACCACTCTTAGGGCTCAACTTAAAAAAAATTAAGTAGTTTTTCTACCACTCTTAGGGCTCAACTTAAAAAAAATTAAGTAGTTTTTCTACCACTCTTAGGGCTCAACTTAAAAAAAATTAAGTAGTTTTTCTACCACTCTTAGGGCTCAACTTAAAAAAAATTAAGTAGTTTTTCTACCACTCTTAGGGCTCAACTTAAAAAAAATTAAGTAGTTTTTCTACCACTCTTAGGGCTCAACTTAAAAAAAATTAAGTAGTTTTTCTACCACTCTTAGGGCTCAACTTAAAAAAAATTAAGTAGTTTTTCTACCACTCTTAGGGCTCAACTTAAAAAAAATTAAGTAGTTTTTCTACCACTCTTAGGGCTCAACTTAAAAAACTGATAACTTCTAATTTCTACCTTTTTGTGAAAGTTTCTTTGCCAGTGACCAGTAAGAGTAAACTGAAGCAAAAATATCAAATTTATTCAGAAAAAAAAAACAATAAAAATTCTTTTATTCATACTGCAAAAGTTTATGAAACAATTATGTTAATTGTTAGTTACCAAAGTTATTAGTTAGTTATTAGTTGTTTGACGCTTTGAGGGGTAGGAAATGTTTTTAAAAATAAAGCACCTGAATTGTAAAAATTATAATAGTTTGGCACAAGTAGAACAATTTATTTAAGTGAATTTTACATTATTTTGTTTACTTTTTGGTTAGCTTTAAACCCACAGCCCTTCAAAAAGACAACTGTAATAATCAATTCAAAGTTTTCTAAAACAGATTGACACTTACTTAAAATAATAATAAGAATATTTCTGCTGGAGTGAACAGTAAAAAGTTAACTACTTACTCTCACTAATTTCCAATCATAGTAGTTAAATCATTGGTTAAAGCACTTTTTTCTCTTCAAAATAGTTTTAAAATATCTATGATAAATACAATTAAGGCCAGCACATGCAAAGTATTGAATTTTTGCTCCTTTTGTCATATTTTTTTTTTTTATTATTAGGATACGAAAACAAAAAACAATTAACTACTTATTTCAAACTTACAGAAAATTATGACACCGTTGATTTATTTTTGATTTACTGAACCCGTTAACCATACCAATTAAGACAGAGATTACAAAACAGATTAATATTTTATTTTTAAAAAAAGAAATAATAAAAAAAAGAAAGAATTTAACAAAACATTTCTATACCACAGTTCAAAAAAACGAAGAAGAGATCTGTTCATCCCCATCAATTTACCAATCAAAATAACAATGTGATTCCGGCTTCGAGCAACTCCAATGATAAACAAAAACCGTGCAAACAATGCAAGAAATAAAAAGTGATTTTTAAATCGGGGGTGGAAGAAGAAAAAAAAATAATATTTTTCTTTTGTATTTAGTATGGTATTTGTTAGAGAAGGGTCGTCCTTCGAGATATCGTCTCGGCTGGACGCTCACCATCTCTCTTTTCACGGCTGGTCGACCCCATATCGTCTGCTGAAGAAATGACCGAGAAGAGTAAGCCCAGAACTCTTCAAGACATGGATTTTCTCCGGTCCACCTTACCTCGGACGATGCTGCTGGTGATTATGATGGGGATGTCGGCGTTTTTTAAATCTGTACTTTGTGCGGTGAGTGAACTTAAATTCGTTTCCTTAGTTTATTTAGTTTTATAGGTTTATTGTATGAAATATTTTATTGTATCACTAATTTACAGATAAAAGAAACATTTCAAACGCGTTTTTTTTCTGCTTTTGATTTAAAAAATTTATATATTGTGATTGTATGAACAAAGAGAACGAGTTATTTCCTGACATTGAACTATCTATTCCAGTGGTTCCCAATATTTTTAAGCTATGGAACCCTTAATGATCGAATATTTTTAAATAGAACCGCCATCTTATAACTAAAGTTCATTAGCAGCTATGAATATATGAAAGGAAAATTATTATTTAAAAAAAATTTTATGTGAAGAATGCAATTTTTATCCTCGTTTTATCAATATAATAATATTCTTAAAATTAGGTTTAATACCAAACAATATAATTAGCAGTTCTGGAGAGGTATATAATCTAGTTCTGATTCTGATTTATATAATTTGGTTATATTATTATAAGTTCGAAAGTTCGAAAATAAATATTGATGCTTTTTTTATAAATGCAAGTCTTTTTATAATTTATTTAATACATTGCTACGGAAGGATTTTTTTTTTTTTATAAATTTAAATTTTTTTTTTTCGTTACTGGTTATATTTACTTGGAATTTAAAAAAAAGTAAATAACTGAAATATTCGATATATTTTGGCTAATGATTGAGATACTAAATACATTTTGGTTATGGTTATTGATTGATGATAAATATAATTGCAAACTTCAAAAATCATTACTGATTTTTAAAAAACAATTTAAATCTATGAACCTTCTTCTTTTGTAAACCGATGATCTATTCAATTCTAAAAATAATCTTTACTGCTGCTGTTTTTTATTATTATAGGGGGGGGGGGGGGAATTTAAGATAGTCATATAGGTAACATTTTACTTTTTATTTGAAGCTGAAAATTAAGCTGTAGGCATTAACTTTTACTTCTCTTGTGTAATTTTGTTAAATAATTAATAACATATTAAATAATTTTCAAGTCTTTCATATATGGGTGTAAAATTATATTTAATCAAATAAAATATAATCCCAAGAATTAAATTCACCCACTATCACCCAATTATGTACTGCAACCATATAAAAAGTGCTAATTTTTTTTAACCTAAAGAAAAATAACATTTTCATGAAACTTTATCAAAAGGAAAAAAGATTACGAAATTAACCTTGAATAAAGAAGAGAATCGTGATCATAATTAATACAAATTAACATTTAACATTTGCTGAGATTTAATAAATGAAAAGAGTATTGAAAACTAAGACTTACTCATTCTCGTTTAATGCTGCCAACACTTGTAACCTGTCTTCACGAAACAGTTGATACAAAGTGCTGAATATCCATCATTTACGAATTTTTCATAATATTTCATTTTTACATATAAAATGGTAGCAAAATTTATGCTTTTCTTTTCATATAGCGATTCTTTATATCTTTCATATCGCGATTTTCTTTTCATATTTTTTTTAATAGTTTTTCTCATGCTCTGTTATTCGCCACCCTAAATAGTACTCTTGCGAGAGAAAAAAAATCTATAAAAAGCATTTTATAAAATAATAACAAGCATTCATTCCGATGTTTTTATAATTCCTCATAAAATAAATAAGAAGCAAAATTTTCTCACGTTTTCTGCGCTTTTGAGAGTAATAAAAATACGTAAAAGTGAAAAATATATTTCTGATTAAGTTACTTGAAATTATTCATTTTATAATGTATACTCTATATTGGCGTTAAAAATCATATGATATTGTAAAAAAGAGAATTTTTTAATGTAAAATTTATTATTTAATCATAAGCAATTAAAAAAGCCTTAATAACTTTTAACAGATGAAATTTTTTAATAAAAACTTATGAATGATAGACTTTGTAAAGTGATATTTCTGAAAAAAATGAGATTTGTCATTTTACAATTATTTAAAGACACAACATTAATTTATTTTAACACTAATCTTAGCGTGTTTTTTAAATGGAAGACGATAAAAAGTCATTTGATAGCCATTAAGCACTAATCTTAAAAAACACGTATTTTTTCTATTTTCCAAGATTACCATTTGAAACGCAAAGAGTATAAATGAGTATAAACGCAAAGAGTATACACAGCAGTTTAAATGAATGTTACTCACTTAAAATAATAAGTTAATCAAAAAAAAATTTTTTTTTTTACTTAACTCGAGTTAAATACACCTATATTTGAGTCGAATATTATTTTGACGTTAAACTAAACTTGAGTTTCAGAAATTTAAGCGATACTTCAGTTATTTTTGCTCAACCATGATTTGATGAGTGACAACATTGCAGTTCGTAGAGACTGTTTAAAGTAGATTCCATTTATTTTTTATTTAATTGTGTGTGAGCTATAAGCTAGAATTCGTATAGTTTTATTTTAAAATGAAAACGATTTGGATTTCAAGTTGCGATGAAAATATGATGGAACAACTTGTGTGAATAAACGTTTTATGTTTTCCTTTATAAAATGGAGATAGATTTTTTTTAATTAAGTAAAGAACGACAGAATATTTAACTTTCTTCGAAAGAGACAGACACCGTTCTTAATTCGACTTAACGTTTTGTTGGATATTTAATTTTTACGTGCCATTATGTCTATAAATTTTTGAATAAAGAAGAATTAAAATATCGGTATTTGTAAGTTTAACCAAATGGAAGATCGAAGACAAGAAATGGAGGAAAAGTACAATTTTTATTTTCTATTATTAATGCATAAATTTCAAGGCTAATTAATTTACTCAAATTTCACAAAACCTTCATCTGTTAAATTTCACAAGTATGTATTTATTCTGGCTTATGTATCTTAAATAAAATTTTATTAACCTTACTTGTAAAGAAAACTATACATCATAGTTTGCATATTAATTGTTTAAAATATGTACTAAAACTATTCCATCAGACCTTTACTTTCGAAACAGTAGACCCTGTTGTGTAATTATACAAAAAAAGTAATATGGTTAAAATTTATACACATCTGTCTAGCAAACTGTATTTGTAACTCGTATTTAAGGAAGAATATTACTGAAAAATAATCAAATAATTCAGTCTTTTATTTTTACATGATGCGTCAGTAAGAAGAGAATTATTCAAAATAATTTTTGTCTTATGGGTGTATATCATTGTTGTTGCTGTAATTAAATCTTATGCCCACATTTAGGCTCACCAGCAATCTGGAAAAAAGCATCCTTCGATATTTTATTAAAGTTTCTAAAAAGACTTTCGAAAATTCATCCTTATGCATTTTCATTTTAATTTAGCTATTAAAGTCTGCAACAGAGATTCTTGATCTTCTTCAGACGCAAAATACACATTAACCAAGTACAGGGTACCCACAACCTGGAGAGAGTGTTTGCGAACTTTTCTCAAGGCTATTTAAACTTTCATAAAAGTTAACAACCAATTTTGAAATTTTCACACCCCGACAAACAAAAATTAACGTAATTGTTAGCAGATACTTTTAAAGTGTGTATATTATTCAATATTCAGCCACCAGTTTGAAGCGATTTTCAGTCAAAACATGTCAGGTCTGAAGAAGTTAAGAGAAATAAATTTTTAATCGGAAAAGCTGAAGCAAGAGTTTCCGAATTTCGTTTTAAAAGCTTAGCAACCAGATTTTTAGTTTTTTTTTTTTTTTTTTTTTCCCAGGAATATGGAAAAACTTACGAATACATATTCCCATTTTGTTAATTGCTTTTGTGTCAACAAAACTGGAAAATAATACGCAAGTTTTCGTAGTATTAAAATCTGATAATTTTGTATGAACTATATTCTGATTCAACTAGTTTCAGTGTCAGTCATATTTAACGTTTGTATTGTAGGAAAAAAAAAACAGAAAAATAAAAATGAATTGTCAGCTAGTTCCGCTTTTCTATCTATTTTGTCAATGCATTTTTGTGTATGCCCCAATACATTTTTCGCTAAATCCATGCATAATAATGCATACATAATATGTATGCATTAGTATTCCGCTATATTCTGCATGCATTTTGTGCATAATAATAATAATAACATAATAATAAATACATAATATATCGCTATGTTGTCTATGCATGCTGAGTTAAATGAATACATAATAAGGAATAGATATTCTGATCCCTTATTGTGTATACATTTTGTGTTAAAGACATACTAAATAATGCATCCCTAATATGACCCTATATTACGTATGCATTTTATATTAAATACATATATATTATATACCTATATTATGTTAAATACCTACAATTTTGCCCATATATTATGTATGCATTTTGTGTTAAATGCAAACATAATATGCCCCTATGCATATATGTATGCAATTCGTGTTGAATGCATGCCTAAAACTGCTTACATATTATGCCCTTATGTTATGTGTACAATTTTCGTTAAATACCTACTATATTATGTATACATTTTGTGTTAAATTCATATATAATATGCCCCTGTGTTGTGTACGCAATTTGTGTTAAATGAATACCTAATGATACATCTATATATATATATTTCTCTTACACGGCATCAAAAAAAAAGCCTCATTACAACTTCCCGAATGGCACCGTTAGAAAATCGACCAATGATTGCATCTAAAAATGTCACATGCCAAATCTAGCTGAGGTGGCTCAACATATAGCGCTTTTAAAAACGGAAACAATAACCAGAGTGAGCATCATCAGGTTGTTCAATTCAGCTGCGGCAAGCAAAAATAAAAATAAACAACTTAAAAAATAAAAATGCTGTTGCCAGCCATAGAATTTTTCTAAAGTTTACTTAGCAACATAAATCAAAATTATGACACCTGAGCGCTTGACGTAACAAATCCTTCAATTCTATAAGTGTTGTATCGCCAAATGCCCAAATTAACAATTACAATTTCAAATTAATATTGAAATGTACAGGTTTAGAATTTTCTACAGTGAAAAGTTTTCGGAACTTCAGTATTCAAAAAAGTATACAAAAGCTAGACGTTAAGAACGTATCTAACGAGCGAGCAAAGCGAGCATTGGATTGCGAAACAATCCGAAATGAACTGCGAAAGCAGTTTCGGGGGTTGGTGAGCGACAGCGAGCAGGGGGCGAAGCCTCCTAGTAAATATTATCCTATATTATATACAGGGGTTGGACAAAATACTAAGGAAACGCTTTTCTAACAGATTTTTTTATCTTTCTCAAAAAATACTTAGAAAATCCTTTTATAAATTTAAAAGTATTTTGGTAATGCGATTTATCATACATATCAATGAAGTTTAAAGCTTTTAGAGGTTTGAGGGACCGACAATAAATTACAAATGGGAAATAGTGTTTTTGAACATCCTATGGCAAACAATGTAGCAATAAATATGTAAAATGTAATATAATTATTTTGGTTATTGTGTGCAATAATTGCACAAAGTTTCTTCAACCTAACTTAAATATTTATGAAGATATGGACATTTTTATAAAAGACTAACTTTTGTCAGATATTTTCTAACTTTAAAAATGTTAAATGAAATTAAACAAAATTTTTGGAACAATTTAAAACTAATTACGAAATTATTGCTTTAAAATTTGGGAAAAATTCGCTAGATATGGTATTTAAAGTAGTTATTTTATATTGTGCATGCGCGTGAAAAAATTAAAGTTTTTTTCTTTATTGCGTAGTGAATCGTATTTGGCAACTTATAAAAGAAGTTCGATTTGAATATCTTAAATTAAAAAAGTTTGAAACAATTTCCTAAGTACTTTTCTTACTTTATATAAGAAAGCTCAAAATTATAAGGGGTTTTCACAAAATTTATTTTGTACTAATAAACAAGACTTATTATGACACCGGCATTGTTAGGTATCATCCCCCATAAAAGTATCTTTTCTTTCACGTATTTTCATTCTTTATACAATTATATTTCGGTGCATGAACGCTTATTGTAAGGTATTATCACTCGTTATATAACTTTGTCTTATGATACAGAATAGTATTTGTAGAAAACCCCTTCTTATTTTAAGTTTCTTCTAAAATGGTAAGCTAAAATAATGGTAAAGCACAAAAAAACTATTACTACCTTAAATATTAAAGAAAAGATTGCATGGCAAATACGTTATTATTATAGCTGTTAACAGCATTCACGGTATGGTTAAAAGAAGTAAATCTAGCCCTTGTAGGTAATCAAGTTTGATAAGCCATAGATAGAAAAATCACCGTAACTGTTATTTTTCACACACAACGGTTCACTTCCTGGTTCAAATTGGATCTATATAATTTTAAGTTTCTTGAATCATTCGTGCAATTCAATGAATTTCATGATGTATAATTTTCGTTTTCTTTTTACAGGAGAACAATAATTCTAGCGATCCGACATCTTCACTTGTCACGGGTAAGTGAAAATTTAGTCGTTTTTTTCTTATCAGGCACAACTACGAATTCGTCCACTTAACATTTTATATCATCTATAAATTGTGGGAACGAGACTTCACATAGAAAACAAAGCACTATTATGGTGTCATCAATTAGCATTTTTAACAGAAATTAATTTTCATACCGTGTGAATGTAAAAAGCTTAAAATGTTTGTAATGAAATTTAAACTAGATTAAAATTTAAAAAACGGACCACCCTGAATAACTTTTGATCTAATGATCGAATCTTCACGTTCTAGGACTCAATTTTAAATGATCAAAGGGGTGACTTCGAATCTGTTAATTAATTAGTGCAGACGATATTTTAAGTTATGAAATCAGACACAAAAACTCATTTTCTCTACTGTACTTTATGTACTAAAAATGTCGTAATTTTAAATTTAAATTTCTTAGAAACTATTCGACAATTTTCGCTCAAATTTAGTACTTTACCATTTGAAATTACATTATTCAGAATGATGGACAGATTTGTTTGACTTACAATTTAAACTTTTTCGACTATTGTTTGTATTTTTGTATTGCATTGTATTTTTTGCGCACTTTTCATCGATGTATAAACCAAATTAAAAAAAAAGAATAAATATTTACTAAAAGTTATATTTTCTGCATGGAATTATCTTTGCATAAACGAATTTTTATAACTGAGTAGAAATGTTTTGCAATTCGCCTAAAAAAAAATCCCGAGATATGGCGAAATGTGAATAAGTAAAATTAAAAATTAAGGCCGCTCTCTTCACCAAATTGCACCATATTTCCCAGAATGCAGCTATGCCATATATTTCTATGGTAAGAAACCCAAGTACGTCAAAAAAAGGTTTGTTTAAAATACGAAAAAGAACGGTCTGTGTCAAATTTCGTAGCTTGAAATATCGTTTTCTCTAATTAATTAGCATATTTGAAATGACCCTCTCGGACCATTAAGATTGAGTCCTCGAACGTGAATATATGATTATTAGCTAGAAAGTTATTCAGTTTCGCTCCTTTATTTAATTTATTTATTTTTTGAGCACTTTACTACTGCATACAAATTAAATTTCAGTATTGACGAGTTAAATAATAGCATTTATCTTTTGAGATTTTTAAATTTTTATTTCCTAAATTTGTATAATGCTTTATCATTTCACTTGCATAATACTGAGGCATTTAATACTTCTATACACTAATGAATTTTTTATCTAAGAAATCGGCTTCAAAGAAAATATGCTGTAAGAGTTTAAGATTTTTTTTTATTGTTTAACAAATAATAGTTTAAACATATTTCAAATGTAAAATATTTTTCATCTTTGTTAAAGATTTAGTTTCGCTTTTCTTAGTTGAATGCGTCTTTTACAATATGTATTGTTTCACGAATTTTTTTTCAAAATTATAATTATATATCTACAAAAATATCGAAGACAAATGCATGAAAATTGAAATTTATATTAAAGGTTTCGTTTCCATTGTTTGCGTTGAATTGAACAAAAGATTTCAAATTTTTCTTATTCTAGATTTTTATTTTTAAAAACTAGTGAATCAAATTAAACTATTTTAACTTTAATTTTTATTATTACCTTATTTTATTTTATGTATTTTAATTTTAACTTTTTAATGGCACATATTATATTTTTAAACATTTTTTAATCAAGTTTTGGGAAAAGAGTATTGTTTATAAAAAAATAATTTCTATCTTTAGGCCACGAGCGGCAAACATACCGTGACTACCACTATTTATTAACAGCTAAAACATAAATATTTATTTGAAAAAATTATCTAAGTGATGATTTCCACTCAAAAGCATTCTACTCCCTACTCTTAGAGTTTAAACTATATATCTCTCCAAAACTTTAATTACAAATTTAAAATCTGTAATTTAGTCTGAATATTATAATATATATCGCAATAATATTTAATATTATTATAATATATAATCAATATATTAATCAATATATATAATGTATCTAAATATCGCCATTATAGTTAGTTGCCTTCGTACATTACCATTTATGAAAAGATTCAGTGTCCGAACTGGTATTCCGAAAAAAAACAGTCTAATTCCACCAAATTATAATTGTTAATAAATAGTGATAACCATAGATAGTTTATCCCTCCAAAAGAAAAGTAAAGATGAAACGTTCTTTCAATAAATCTTACTTTCTTTTTTTTAACCCATAAAATTTTATATACCTTTGCTAAAAATTGATATTTTAAAGCAAAAAAAAATTTTCGTTATTTCATAGTAACAAACATTTTTAAAACAAACGTGTCTTTAAATTCTAAAAAAGTGCTTCCTATTTAAAATCAGCTCAAAAACAATAGTTAAAACTAGTTTATAATAACTTTAGTTACTAAGCGTAACAAGCATATTTCGCAGATACCAACCAAGAAGTTATTGCTCATCTTTACTTAAAATGGAAGCGAATTATTATTTTGTAGCTCTTTCGATCTGATCAGGTAATTTGCATGAATACGGCTCAGTCGTATTTAAGCAAATAAATACTACTAGAAAAGACGACTTTTTAAAATACAACTTTTTTAAAATTCAATTTCTCAAAAACTATTCGACCGATTTTGTTTAAGTTCTATATTTTGCCATATAAGATTATATTCTTTAAAATAATGCAAAAAAATATGTGTCTTACAGTTCAAATTTTTTTAGATTATAATAAATAAAATAATATAAAATAATAAACTTTTACTATAACTTGTTTTTTTGTAGCGAATTATCTTTGGATAAACAAATTTCATAATCAAATTTCATAATGTGATTCGGTAAAAAAAGTTCTCAAGATATGGTGAAATACGCAAAAAATAAAATTAACGTTAAGGAGTTCAAACTTAGGGCCGCTCTCCTGACCAAACTATGGGTACCATATTTCCCTGATTATAGCTACCCCCTCTATTTTGAGGATCTAAAATCCGAATCCGCCGGGGGGGGGGGAGATATGTTTAGCCAGGAAAAAAATGTTTTTGTGTCTGATTTAGTAACTTAAATTATTGTCTGCGCTAATTAATTAGCATATTTGAGTTCACCCCCTCAAACTAATAACAACGAATCCTAAAATGTGAAGATCCAATCATTAGATTAAAATTTGTACATCTCCAGTACGAGTATTTAAATTTCTTAAATGTCGTGGTAGTAAAAAAAAAAAACTTTAATCAAATTTACTAAATCAAAAAAGAAATGTTAGTGTACAATTTTGACACCGTAATATTTAATGAAATCTCTCAACTTAATTTACCATCAAAAGCACGAGAAGTTAATAATACAGGATGGCGATCGATTGTCATGGGGAAAAATAAGCTTTAAACCGGGCTTGACTAGTTTGACAGGCTTGTTACTACTTTTCCTCTCAATCTAACAAATCTAATTAGAGCCGTGGCGGCTCAGGGGATAGAGTGCTCACCTCCCAATGAGGTGAAACGGGTTCGAATCCCGGCAATGGCTGGTTGATTCGAATTTCACACTCGGCTCGCACCGACCACAGTGCTGACGCAAAATATCCTCAGTGGTAGACGGATCATGGGTAAGAGTCCCCCCCCCCACCATCAGGTTAACCAAGGGAATTTTTCGTGGTTTTCCTCTCCATGTAACGCTAAAGATGGTTAGTTCCATCAAAAAGTCCTCCACAAAAGCAAATTTCACTTAATACTTGATCCATGAGCTCCCTTGTCTTCTGGATTGGGTTGAGTATTGGTAGTCATTAACTGAATATTCAGTCGGCTGTTCAACGACGGTTATATAGTCCAATTAGTTCAAAGTATAACTAAACAATATTTTTTTTAAACAAAGTTGTGGTGAATTAAGTACATTGTTAAAGAAATAGGTTGACGACCAGTTTCTCCTTTTTACCCTGATTGTCACCATCCGGTAATAACGATATGTGTGTAAATGATTTTTATAAAGTAAAAAAAAAAAAAAAAAATTCAAACATAATCCGATAATGAACCAAAATGTTAAGAACTTTCACAAAACAGGAAACACAACTCAACTCTGCTCTTCTAAGAATAACCCTGAGAAGTGCAACAGACCTTTAATTATGACTTCAGCTATTTTGGGATTATACCTCTTGATGAAAGAACACTTTCAACCATCTTTGACAAATTACATACACTGTTCTTATGTAATGTGTTTTGTTTGTAACCTGTCGCGTTTGTTGACGAATCATCACTACAAAGACAACACAAAAGAATGATACAAACGTCCCTTTTTCTGCAGTTTTTTGCCTGCTTAAACTTATTTCATTTTCTTTCTTTCCGGAAACGCAATTTGCGTGAGAACGTACCATCCCTCTCGCACGGACATGATAGGATAAAGCACTTTTCAAAACAATTGTTTTGTTCGTGAAAATTGGTAGTATTCTGTTGATTTTGACGTGTTGGTTTTACTTAAATATTCTTAACTTAATGAAGTGAAACTTGTTATGTCATGTGTTACAGGGAGTAAAACACAAACACAAACAAAAGGTGTGTTATAAGCTGTCATAGAATAGCTTTAGAGCATAAACCAATAATGATAATTGGTATTGTTTCCTAGTTCTTCCTTTTTTGATGGATCGGAATGAGAGAAAAATCATAAAAGATATTTTTTAACAGACGGAAGCATTTTAATATGACTTACAAAAATAAGGACTCAATTCTTTTATTTTATTTAAGGATTTTGTTTAAGCATTATTATCTATTGTTTCATTTATAGTGGATTTTTTAAATACAACTTTTGTATTTAAATTATATATATGTTTGTTTGCGACCGATTCTTCATTATCTTATGTTGTATTATTTTATTTTTTCTATATGAAAGAGAAATTGTAGTAAGAGTAATTACATAAACAACAATTTATATTGATACTTTACCTCAAAGTGAGGAGGATCGAATGAAAACTTTTATTTGGAATTTTTTTTTTTATGATAACGAAAACATCTTATCATAATTTAATATTAAAATGAATCGTTTATTTATGTTTTATCTTGAAAAAAAAATATTTCTGAATCTATGTTACTTGATTGCTAATGTAATATCCTTATTTATTATCTTACAAGTGATTTTTCTGAAGCATCATGAATTACTTGCTCCTCTTATTTTGATTATGTATATTATCCTGCAAGTAGTTTTTTTGAAGCATTATGAATTGTTTTCTTCCCTTAGTATGATTATATATATTATCTTACAAGTATTTTTCTGAAACATTATGAATTACTTGCTTCTTTTACTTTGATTATACATTATCTTACAAGTGATTTTTCTGAAACATTATGAATTGCTTGCTTCTTTTACTTTGACTATACATTATCTTTCAAGTGATTTTTCTGAAACATTATGAATTGCTTGCTTCTTTTACTTTGATTATACATTATCTTACAAGTGATTTTTCGGAAACATTATGAATTGCTTGCTTCTTTTACTTTGACTATACATTATCTTTCAAGTGATTTTTCTGAAACATTATGAATTGCTTGCTTCTTTTACTTTGATTATACATTATCTTACAAGTGATTTTTCTTAAACATTATGAATTGCTTACTTCTTTTATCTTGACTATACATTATCTTACAAGTGATTTTTCTGAAACATTATGAATTGCTTGCTTCTTTTACTTTGACTATACATTATCTTACAAGAGATTTTTCTGAAACATTGTGAATTGCTTGCGTCTTTTACTATATCTTACGGGTAATTTTCAGAAGATTTATAAATGACTTTCTTTTTCTAATTGGCATATATATAAAATAAATAATTTTTTTCTTAAAAAATATGAATGACTTTCTTCTTCTAAATTACTTTTCCTATAAATGTAGGTACTTTTTTTCTGAAAAATCGTTAATGGTTTTCTCTTTCTAATTTGCTTGCCTTATAAGTAATTCTTTCTGAAGCACTATCAATGGCTTACTTCTTAGATTGTTTTCTTTCCTTTTATTTAATACCTTACGAGTAAATTTATAATGTATTATGAATATCTTGCTTCTTCTAATTTACTTACATATTATCCAGCAAATAATATTTTTTCTGTTACATTATCATTTTAATGGCGAGAAATTCTATATTAGCAATTTTATAGCTGACTAAGAAGATATGTCCCCTACTTGCACTGTTACGAATTAATTCAAATCGGCGGAGCCAATCTGTCGTCATTCAAAATATTTTTTTTTTCAGTTGTTCTTCACACTCACGGGGAAGGAGCACATCTCGAAAGCTCCTCTTGTTTTTATTTCTCATGAATGTTATGTTCATTTTCAATCACATCACTCTAATTGTTATGTTTCGTTAATATGTTTTGACAATAAATATAAACAACACATATTGACTGTTTATTGATACTAACCAGGGCAGATAATGGTAGAAATATATTGCGTATATCTTGTCAGTACGCATACCCGAATCTCGAATTAAGTTTTCTTCATGAACCCACTCACCAACTACATAATTGATTTTCATTCATCATTGTTTGTTTTTTCTTAAACGTCAATATTTTCCACAAAAACACAGAACATTTTGGTTTCAAAATATGCAATTATTGTAGCTTTATCTAAAAACATTTCGTTAAAATGTTAATCGTCACGAAATAGAGGATTACCTAGATTTGAAAAATAATTATCTTTACTTGAAACAAAATTAAACTAAGGGGTACAGATTGTGTCACTCACTAAGAAGAAATTAATGAAAAGAAAAGAAGTTGAAGAGATTTATAACAATTCAAATAAGAAACGGTTTCCATCTCTCTTAAATATTTTTTTTTAAACTTTCAATAGAAATGTTAAGGTTTATGTCTGGAAATATGTAATTTTTTGCTACTTTTGATTGACATCTACACGAGCGCGAGATTATAAAATAAAGAAAAAAAGAATGAAGATCTCAAAAGGAAAAAATAACTTTTCTACAAGAATAAAAAAATTATTTTATTTAAAGAAAAAAATTCACGAAACCTTTTAAAACGATATAACTTTTGAACTAATATGAATTTCAAAAAGAAAAACTCGAGTTAAGTTTAAAATTGAAATGGCCTTTTCAGCATTTCAAATTTCAACTCTGTTGTTAAATTTCAGTTTGGCTAAAAAAATTATTGCTTCAAGTTAACAATTGATAATCCTCGAACAAATATTCGAATCTTAATTCTCTTTATTCCAACAGATTACTGGTACATTTTTACACACCTCCATAATTTCAAGTTTCTACATCGTATAGATTTTGCGCATCAAAGCAAAAAAATGTGAGAAAAAAATTCGAAAAAAAAAAACATTTAAAATTACAATAGCTTTCGAACAAATCGGAGTTTTAAAAAAACTCCATTTTACGTTCATAAACAAATATTGCTTTTTCAGCACGCAAAATTCTATGTCTAATAGATTTTCGCAGCAAATCGAAATGTAACTTTAATTTTAAAACCCAAAACATAGGCAACTTTTACGACTTTTTAATATAGAGAGAAAGAAAAACACGTACTTTCAAAATCATTTGATGCTGAATTTTTATTAAACATATGTTTCATTATTTTGTATTAATTTAGGTCAAAATAAAAAAAAAATATTATATTTAACATTTTAATAATTTAGGGTCATGAAACACAGCATTAAACACCGATGCCTTTCTCTGCATTAATGGTAAATCTTTCAAACACAACATATTTCCAAGCAATAATTTTTCAAATTTGTATTTACTTGCAGTTATTTAGATCTAAGTAACACAGTTATTCATCCTTCAAATTTCTTAGATTTACAAAAACAACTAATGGTAATTTTTTTGAATATAAATGAATTTTTTTTCTAAACTAAATTTTTGGATTTATATTTTAGGTCTAATATAATTCTGATAATTTAACAGATTTTTTTAGTAACTATTAGACTGTTTTTTATAATTAAAAAAAAACAATATATATTTTGCTTTGTAGTTAAAGCCTCAAAAAAAATTATAAAAGGAACACTGGCGTCCAATCTGGGTCAAAGGGATAAAGGATTTTTTGAGCTTTTATTGTGGCTCAAAAAATTATATATTCTAATACTTTTATGCTTTAAAATATTCTAAGTCAAAATAAAGAAGCCGCAGCTTATAAATCAGTTTCCTTTTATTATCTATCCTTGGATGATACGGTTGTTTCTTCTGTTGACTATCAATAAAATTTTAATAATCAAAGCTTCATTACATGCAGTAAGTGAACTTAATTTTTATAATTAATTTGTTATGGTGGGTGCATATACATGTTACTTCAAAAGTCTAAATGCTAATAAATGAAATAATTGTATGATACCACATTATTTTCTTCCTTCTGAATTAAAACTTGTGTTGTAATATTGGTTACAAAAGGCTTAACCCATATTACTTGTACTTCTTTATATCACATTAACACAACATAACATTATTGATGTTTACACGAGATGACACGAAAAAACCTAATGCTACCCAAAAACCAAATCTTGCACCCATTTGCCACACTAACCCACATGCTGCTTTGTTTCCATTCAACCCATCTGAAAACCGAGAATAGACATCCGATTTTAATGATCCAAGCGTCACTTTAAAGAACATAAAACGATCAAGATCAATTCGTTTAAGAAAAAAGACTGACTCTGGCCGACATAATGATCGCGGTGAAAGATAGGTTGACCAGAGTTGGTCAACAAATCCCGTCACGCTAGATGACCCCTAGATGATTCTGCGCTGGACCTCAGAAGAACGGGGTCACCAATTAGTCGACGTTGTTAATTGAGAGTGGTTACGCAAAACGCCCACCCTAGCTGACCCATAGTTGTTCGAAAGAAAAGATCGTCTTTTTGGTGAATCTTTGAAAAGAAAGAGATTCAGTGATTAAAAGTGAAAGTGACCTCGATAGGTTAAACTGAAGGTGTCAACGCTCTTTATATATGCTGTCTTGTTTTTGAGAGACAATTAGTCAAGTAACATCAGTAGAATTATTCAAAAAAAAAAAAAATTGCTCGATACATGAGGGAGTTATTAATTGGTCATTTTTTAGGCTGGAGAAATGAAAAGTTGTTTCTTTATAATAAGATCTCGTATCAACTATTATGTTCTCCTTATTCGAACGACAATAAAAGAAATATCAGGTGCTTACTTTCTCATACATATTGAAAGTTGATGATCACATATCAGAGAAAATGGATGGATCAATAAAAAAAAAAAATATTTATATTCTGATTATAAATATGATCCAAATTAAGATAACAGTTTCACAACAAAGCGATATTTTGGTCAATAACTTTCGAAAGACGCTTTGTATTTATTGGTTATTTTTAGAGAATTGACACAAGCTTATATAACTTTTCTTCAATTATTTTTTTTTTTTTATATCTTAAAATTTTTAACTGCGGCCTTCTGAGCCCAAGTCTGCGGGTTCGATCCCCGGCACAGACACTGGATTTTCGGGATGCAGAAAATCCTCAGCAGCCAATGTCGTAGGATTATGCGGCATGTAAAAGTTCCTTGGAGTGTCTTATTGGCTCTTGGCATTTCAGGCAAAATTAAATTCTTAGTGCACTTTAGCATCCAAATAAGAGTATCGGTGCTGCCATCTAGTGTGGCAGAAACTAGACGTCCAAATTAACATGGCCAACGGTATCTCACCCATTGTGGTGGTCCTGAAAGAGTGGATACCACTTCTGGAGAACGCACTAGGTCTAGGAAAACTGATTGTGCAGCTCATAGGAATTAATATAAAAAAAAATAAGAAAAACATTTTAAACTGTAACAAGAACTAATGAAAAAAGTTTTTAAAAAATGAAAGTGTGACGACAGAATTAAGTCGAACAGATTTGCCCCCTATTTTAGAAAATGAATTAAAAATGCTTTCTAATCTAAAAGATTGTATTTGGTCAAGCTTACGGGTAGCGAGAATGTCCAGTCGTGGCACTTTAGCACTAGATTATGTGCTATGTCGGTTAAACAAATCATGTTTACCTTAACTGTAATTTCACTCCTCCTTTAAATCAGGAGGATAATTATAGGATCATTACTATCTGTTCAATCATTTAAAGTAGTAAGCAAGTTGAGAAAAATAAAGATAATTTAAGTTATAAGTATAAACCAAAAAAAAAAAATCCTTTTAAAGGAAATATACAGAGGTTGAACAAAATTATGAAAACACTTTTTTATTGACTCTGTGTAAACAATCTTTCCTTTAGCAACAAATGTTCTTTAAGATTTTAAATCGTGAAACTGTTGGTGCTATCTGAAAGATCTTGCTTCAAACTTTTAGAAATGGTGTCCTTTTTGCCCATGCGAAATTCGACCAAAATGAGCGTAGGAAAATAAAACCTTTCTTTAATTTTTAATACCGCTATAAATTTTTAAGCATTCTTAAATAAATATCGCAATCCTGCAGCATGAATTAAAATTTGCTGGTATTAAAGGTAGAAAGAAATTGTTAACTTCCACTCATCATTTCGATTGATCCGGATTTTGTATGGATAAAAAAGGCATTTCTAAAAGCTACAAACGTGATGTTTCAAATTATACCTACATTTTTCCATGTAAAATCTCCCAAAATATTTACTACTAAAAGAAAGTTTGTTTACATAGAGATAATATAGAAACATTTCTATAGTCTAGTCCAACCTCTGTGTATGTGTGCGAAGAACCTTAAAAATACTTTTGAATTACTGAATCGGGAGCTAATTTGAACATTTTTAGTAGCCTTTGGCGCAGATGGGACACGGGTGTCATTCTTATATATACTTTTTCTGACGCTCTAATTACAAATAAAAATGTTTTATAACTTTTTTTTTTCAATTTTACCATTTTCCAAAATGTTTCCATTTTTAGTACATAACATTTCTTTTCAAAAGAAAAAAAAATGTCTAGACACAGTCATTTCATTCCTTGCGTCTACTTGTAAAATTAAAGTTATTCATCTCTACAATAGTATAACTATAATATAAATATATTTATATCTACCTGTAATATTTCATTGCATTTTATTAACCCAAAATTTGGTAGCTAATAATAAAAATTAGGCCGACCGGCTTCTATGGTGATCACGGAGTGACCTCATGTCAGAAAGGTCCCAGGTTCGAATCCCGGATTAAGCATGGGTTTTCTATCCTTCTCTTTTCTGCACTATCTGTCCTTCTTATCTGTGAGAGCAACATTGGCCTACCTAATATGGTGCCCCAGAAAGAGTGGTCAACAAATCTGATACCCAAATGACAATATCCGCAGTGCCTGATTTATCATAAGCCCCCCCTCCCCATTTCTGGGAACCCCCTAAATGATACAAATACTTTTTTTAATGTTTTTCCTTAAGAATTATCTATTAAAGTAATGAGCTAACAAAAATTGAAATAAATATAAGCTCAAAGTTACTGATTTATAGTAATTTACTTATGTTACTAATAATTTAAAAACACTTCGTAATTTGACAACTTTTAAATTTTGTTTAAGGTAATAACCAGGAATGCCCCTGACAGTTCCGTGCCTAGGGACTGTGCATTTCTAGATCAGGGTCTGATCTATAAATGATCCATCCAGGTGGACAATGGAAAAAAAAAATAATTTAAAAATATCCAATTATATTAGTCATAATTGACCTTTCAACTTTTTTTCATAACGCCAGTTTTTTTTTTTTCTCTGCAAAATGTTGCTTTTACTCTTCTCTTGACAAGGAATGGGTTAAGTTAATTTTTTTCAAAAAAAAAAAAAAAAAAGGTTGAGATTACATCTTTTTGAAAAATAACTTTTTAAATGATAAAAACCAATGCTTCCTCAAGAAACGCCCTGCAGCCGTGTTATACATTTTGAAGGCGGAAAAAGCTTCCACCAAACACGTGAGGTCAGGTATTTTGATAATGCTGTCCTGATATTTTTGTGACACAGTTGAGTGATCAGGAAAATTGATTTCTTTTATGGCGCTCTCACCAATACTTACTTTCTTTTCATGGGTGGGTAGAGAAATTCCTCTTGATTTTGACCTTATCTTTAGAATATTATTCTTCCAGTGAAATTCATCAAAATTCATCGGTCTTTTAAGAAAACAGTGGGTTCGTTGAAATAACATTTGCTTCGACTTGAATCCCCAGAGCATTTTAAAAAGTAATTCATTGGTTTTCGATTAATTTGAATTTTACTCGTTATAATTCATGTTAAACGAGTAATAATAATATCACTCGTTTAACATAAATTAAAGAAAATTATGCTTAATGTTTAAACACCAAAGATCAAGTTTTGGAACCTGTTCTTTATTCCAAAGGAGGAAGACTATTAACCTGATTGTTTCGTTTTTAGTACTAAAGTTCAATAAACAAGTAGTGGTTGATCAAGACGGATATAGATCTTAGGTCCCTTATTAAATATTTTCAAATTAGTACCCAATTAAATGTTACACCCAATTAAGTACGCAATTGAATGCTGCTTTTTTATGAAATATATATATCTATAGAAAAACTATGCTCTACCGAACCACTAAGTAAAGTGTAAACTTGTAAAAGGAAATTTATATTAAAAATTTTAAGGATTGCGAGAACTCTGTTTAAATTCAAGACACATTTTTGATTATTATCATGGTGCTAAATACTTGAGACATATCATTTTTAGATACTTTGGCCAACGCCTCCTATAACTGAAAGCCTCCACACGGTATTTTATAGGTAATCCGATTAGACCACTTTGAAGGTGAACTTGATTACGAAAGAGCCATTTAATACAAAATCTAATAAAATTAAAAAAGTGGTAGCAAATATAGGTCTAAATTTTTTTTAATTTATGAATATAATTGGTTTGTCTTATTTACTTGTCTGCTACCAAAGATTCAATACTCAAATATATATGACAACTTACTCTCACTTACTTATAAAATAGAATTCGGTTTCTTGCGCACCTCTGGTTCACTTTTTAAATGAACTGCGCAGACTACTTATAAAAAACCGTGTGGGGGCTTTCTGGTGTAGGAGATGATGCTTTGGTGCATAATTTTGGTATGCATTTTTTGTCTTAATGAAAAATTGAATTAATAAAGTCAAAATATTAAACTGGTTGTTCTGTTATTAAGAAATACATAATTATATCTTTATAAAAATTATACTTTTCTTTCTACAAAAATAAACAAATAAAATTGAGAAATAGTACTGACTCTTATCTAAAATATGCCGGCAAATAATACCTCAAAAAAAAAACATTCGCAACAGGAAATACATTGGTGTTTGTTAATTGTTCATAAAATTTTTAAAATTTTAAAAATGACTACAAACATTTTTATACCGAGAATGGTATATTTCTCATTTAGGTTAATATTTCTTAATTTCTTAGAACAACCATTAACTGATAATGAAAAAGAACACACGAAACATAAGCTTGCTCTTTGTTATTCCCGTATTGTTCTCGAACCTCTATTGTTTACATAAAAGTTGCGAAAAATGTTTATTCTATTCCTTGGTTTACTACATAATTAGTTTTGCAAGTCATATATTCTTTTATTTACAAAAAAATTATTTCACAGTATTATTCAGCTAATAAAATTAACATAAAACCTGTTGTGGGGAAGGTTTCTATAGGCAATTTTAGATAGAATGAAACGTCAATTTTTACAATTTTTATATAATTTGCATGATAAGAATATACATTTATTTAAGTTTTTTCCTATAATTTTAAAGAATGCGTTAATTTTTTATTCATATTTCCTTTAACTCTATCCGGAACAGCAAGTTTCGATTGGAAATTTTAGTCAGGCAGTAACTTTGACTTTAGACAATACATTTTAAATGAAGCAATATATTTAGCTTTTTGTACTTTAAAGAAAATAATATATGTTAAACGCTTAAAAGCAATTAGTGTTACATTTCTAATGGTTTGTAATATTTGTTGAACTAATATTGTCAGACTGGCTGCACTTCATCGGAAAGGACTAAGACATATATTGATAAATTAATTTCGATACTTAATGCTGCAAAACACACCCACTTAACTTCAAACTTATATAGTCGTTGGGAAATAGTTTTACTATATTAGTACATAACCATTCACTTCATACTTTATAAGAAGTAAAGAATAATAATTATTTCCATATACGGATTCAGTCACGGAATACAGAAAAAAAATCAATTGGCGTAAAACATTTTCTGTCACTTTGTATATCAACAAAACTGCGTGGCGGAGAAGGCCTAATTAATAGGGTGTTGGGTGCAAGACCAAGAGGTCGTGAGTTCGATCCCCACCAGCCAAAAACTACCCGTGTACTTAATGGTGACTGATGCACGTTAAATCTGTCAGGTCACAAAGCCCTACATGTTCCCACAACAATTTACACCTCTGGGGGATACTGAATTGTAAATTAATCTTTCTTTGATTCAGGTTAAAATTACGATATCTGGGGATGAATGGGTGATTGTATGAATGGGTCCGTCCGGCAAACAACGAATGTGTGGCTGAAATGATATTCTAGACCATAGAGAGCGCTACTGAAAGAAACTGACCCTCTGGCTTAACCATTTCGGAACTAACTAGTTATGACTCATACTCATATATGGTGGTTATCTTAGCATCAGCCCCGCTAGGGGCTCTAACTAATTCATCTGAGTGAGAATAAATAATAAATCGCCAAAGCACAACTGAAAGGTGAGGGTTGGGGTTCAGTAACATTTAATGAGAGAAAATTAAATAGAGAGATTAAACAAACAAATTTAAGAGAGAGGAGAGGTTTTTGTGGCATACTGCCTCACCTCCCCTGGAGGTATTACCCCCGAGCTTCATAGGTGCACAGCAGCCACATAGCCTCAGAGATATAGGACAAATACATAATAAATGAGCGAAAAAATATATACAAGTATTTACAACTATTTACAAAATTTACGGGACAAAACTCCATCGGATAGGAAAAGGGCGGATGCCGGGCTATATTTTATGTTGTCTTTGATTAGCTCAAAATCAAAGTTTTTAAAGTAGTTGCACGTATGACAAGTGATTGCATCTCTGAAGAAACTTGCACGTAGTTCAGCTATGTGTTCGTCTATTTTGTTGATTTTTAAATCTCTTCTTAGATCTTTCATTCTCATGGATCTGGGGGCTCCAGTGATGTATCTGAGAAATTTATTTTGAGTTCTCTCCAGTTTCTTCTTTTGAGCAGCAGTGGTTGTGCTCCATGCAGGGGCTGCGTAGCTGATGATCGGTCGAATGCATTGGAAGTATAGGGTTCGTTTTGTTTTGAGTGCAAGTTTTGAGTTATAGCTTAATATTGGTTTCAGAGCTCTATAGGCTCCTTGCGCTTTGCTAAGAATATTATCAATATGGGCATTCCAGTTTAAAGTACTAGTAAGAGTGACGCCTAGTTAGGTGGCCTTTCAAACTAGTGGTATTGTATCATTGAAAAGAGTAATATTTGGATAAATGACTTTCTTTTTACTGGATTTCCTAATAATTAGTAGTGAAGATTTGTCAGTGTTGATGGCTACCTTCCATTTTGTGCACCAGTGTTCGATATGATGTATGATATTACTGAGATTAGTAACTGACTTCTTAGGATTTATGGATCTGCTCATAAGGGCAGTATCATCCGCGTAGAAGGCTGAGGTGATGTTTCTCATATTATTAAAATTTGGAAAGTCCGCTGAATAAATTAGGTAAAGCACAGGGCCGAAGATCGATCCCTGCAGAACTCCAGCTCTAATGTATCTAGTGGAAGGGGCGAGTTATGAATGTATTCCTAAGGAATAAGTATCAGGATGGTAAAAAATAAAAAGCGGTAGCTTAAGTTTGGGCATAGCTAATTTGACAGATTTATTTTTTCTTTCACTTTAAATCTAACACATCCAAACCATGTGTGTTAAAAGTGTAATTATATAATTTTTAATTCGAAATAAGTCATGGTGAGTTAAATAAATCAAACAATTATACTGCTAAACTCCCACAAATAAACTGCTAAAGACTTACTTTAATTAACAGTTTTATCTTTTTTCCCTGGTTGATACGGTTTTATGCTGGCACGTATTTGTGACAGTCGGCGCGAAAGGGTTAAATTCGTTTGGTTTCACCAGACAGGCTTGCTGATATTGGTAATTGGAATTAGAAACAGCAACGACAAAACTGCGTGTATAATTTTGTAAGTTCACTGATACCCAACTTAAATGTGAACAATCGAATCTTTGCAGTATTAAACACAAATTTATTAAAAATAAAAAAACTGAAATGAAAAGAGTGATGAAATGACTGAAGCTTCAAATACATGAAAAAAAAGGGGGGACGATTTAAAGGAATAGTAGGCTGCTTTGTAAATGCTATTATATATAAATGTTTTAATTATTTATAAATAGTGGTCTGCAAAATCACTCTTAATGAAATTTTCTAAACCAATAATAATGTATAAACTTTGCTACTACTAAAATAATTTTCCTCACAAAGAAAAGCAAGTTGTCATTTCTATCAAATATTTAAACTATTTCAAATTTAAATGTAACAATTTAATTCTATTTTATTTACATACTATATTACTTCTAAATATTACGTGTTACTTCAAAATATGTGAACAAGACATATAATTATGTTAAGTTTATTTTTCATTTCAATTAATATATTTGTTTTTACATTTTTTTATGTCTCTATTTTTTTTTCCTTATTTTACTGAAATTAAAATTCATATTTATGCAGATTCAAACTGTGGTGGAATGCTAATGGGATCAGAGTTTTCTCTCAAAAGTCCAGGATATCCCGTACAATATCCATCCAATCAAAAATGCGATTGGAAAATCCTGAGGATGTCAAAGAATGTGTGTGGACTTGAACTGACGTTTCAAGGATTTGATCTGGAGCCAAGTGACAACTGTACTTATGATTATCTGCAAGTAGATGGGAGCAGACTGTGTGGAAGAATTGCAGACGGAGCTGTGCGTGAGTGCATATTATAATAATAAACGTATGAATAGAGCAGCTCTTGCGAAAGCAAAAAGTGCTAACAAAGTTATACTAATATATGAAGAATTTATTAGAGCACATTGTTCAATGTCAAATTTATTTTTTTAGCTAATCAACGAATGCAGGTTAGAAAAATAACTATTTTTATTTACAAAGCAGTCTCAGAGGAGAATTTTATGCAACATAAAATGGCCAGATTAAAGTAGAAAGAAAATAATTTAGTTCTCATGCGTTTTACAAGTTTGGTTGCAAAGTTTCCTAATAATTAATTTAAGTTAAGTTAGAATAAAATAATAATATTTATTTATGTTATCAGTCACATATACAGAGATGTCAACTTCTTCCGGATTCGGCAAAATATTTTAAAAACCGATAGAGAACTATAAACTAAAATTTGAAGATTTTCGGTTAATTTTGCCAATTTTTAATGAGACCAATTTTTAATGAGCCAATTTTTAATTGAAGGTGATGAAGAGAATCTGTACT
This sequence comes from Parasteatoda lunata, assembly GCA_949128135.1. Classification (NCBI taxonomy): domain Eukaryota; kingdom Metazoa; phylum Arthropoda; class Arachnida; order Araneae; family Theridiidae; genus Parasteatoda; species Parasteatoda lunata. The sequence goes on along the minus strand of OX421976.1, from coordinate 68,812,607 downwards.
ACTCACTTCTACATTTTGTACTTTGAACTGAGATTATGCTTAACTGTATTGTTATTCCTATTTGCGGTTTTGTATCTGAGTCCCAGCCATGTGAGGGGCTCAAGCTCATTCATCTGTTTGAAGTTGAAATTGAGATTTGCCGAAGCAAAAGTAAGAAGGGAAAATTATAGTTTGCACGCCTTGTGAACAGGAGAAAAAATATAATGAATTATAATACAAATAAAGTCTGGCTCTATCTCTCCCCGCCTCGCCTCCTCCTGGGGTAAAACCCCGAGCTTCGCAGGTGCACAGAGAGGGATATGTGCTTAACAACTGCAACAGAGTGACGTATCATATAAGTCTTTGAATAATTTTGAAGTAGTGCTGAGAAAAAATCTTATAAATCGAATTTACTAAACCAAGAATCGTGTATTAAAAGAGTATCACGTGAAAATAATTTTTTCGCTATCCGGAGAAAGTTCATATCTCTGCAAAACGTCGAAAACGTTCGTCTTAAGAAGTCTTACTAGCTGCCACCTCTCTAAAATAGCAGTTAGAAACAAATGCTTTTAAAATCCAGCTATTTTCTTCTTAATATACAATGTATACATACATGGGCACCCATAGGGGTGGGCCGAAGGGGCCAGCCCCCCCCCCCATTTGAAAATATATGCGTAATGCAACATATGCGTATTTGATTAATCATGTATAATTAAAAGTGAAATTAATTTAAATTAATCAGTTATTCAGCTCATTAAATTAAAATTATTTAAATAGATAAAATTTCCTTTCATCAATTTTTTAATTCATTAAGCTATTTGTCGTTTTCTTTCATGAGCCCCCCTCCCCTAAATTCAAACATATGGGCGCCTCTGTATACATACACCGAAGAGCCATTACATTTTGACCACCCTCCATCTATAACAATGGGCTTGCCCAGGTTTTCATGGCTTCTCGCCCAGGAACAATGCTTTCATGGGGCACATTAGGACCCATAATCCTCATAGAACAATCCGTGAAGTCTGTAAGCTACTTGACCAGGTTCACTCATTCATGGCAACAGTTTTTTCCTGCGGGGGATGGCGTTCACCAACAGGATAATGCACAATGTCATAAGGGTCGAATCGTCATGGATTGGTTCGAGGAACATTCCAGTGACTTTCAATTCATGTCTTGGCCCCCAAATTCACCTGACCTTAATCCAATAGAGCATTTGTGGTCCTACTTGGAAAACCAAATTCGTGCTGCCACGCTATCCCCTCGAAATGTGAGGGAATTGCAGGACCAGTTGGTGAGCGCTTGGTACCAGATACCCCAGACTACCTATCAGCACCTTGTGGAATCAATGCCACGGTGGGTGCTAGCAGTTTTGAGGGCTAAAGGTGGCCCTACATGTTATTAGCAGGGTGGTCATAATGTAATGGCTCTTCGCTGTATTTCCCCCAACCCCGATGGATAGAGTGCTCTTCTTCCAATGACCAGTGGAACCAGAAGTAAGAGATCTTGGGTTTGAATCCTCTTGCCGTCAGACTAACTATAGAAAGTTTTTCTGTTTTTCTTTTTCAGGCAAATGCGATTTAGTTCCGTCAAAAATCCCTCCACGAAAGTTAGTTTGTCTCATTGATTGATTCAAGAGTTCTTTCGTCTTCATGGCTGGGTATAAATTTACCAGGCTATGGAGTTGAACGTTGATTGCCACAAGCCCAAAGATGGGTCGGGTGTTCAACGTCGAATATAAAGTAAAAAAAAATAATAAAATGAAATACTGACTATAACAAGAAAAAAATCAAAATGTGGTTAGAAAATTGTTGTTAAGGCTTCTCAAGTTGTTTACATTTAGCTTCCACATGAGCATTGCATTCCTTAGACTTTTTGTACACATTTATATTTTCTTTTAAGTTTTTTGTGTGGATAAAAATGAATTAAAACAGCTTTTTTCCATCATTTAAAACAAATTCACATCATAGCAACCTCGATAACCAAACCAGATTGACTCTTAACGCTTTTAGTTCGGTCGACAGACTTTTGCACTAGATTATGTGACCTGACCAGGTCCGGTCGTAACGTTAAAATCACTTATTTTTTAAAATTGTCGAAGTAAGGTTGCTAAACGAGTTCAATAACAGCGAATGCAAAGCGATTATTTTGCATTTGGATGGACTGTTACAAAACAAACAGTCACTGCTCAGTATTATTTTAAAGGTTTTACTTCTTAATATGCAGTAACTACTCCATTTTTTTACACTAAGTAATTAAGGTACAATGGTTTCAATGAATGATATATAAGATACTACTGCGTATTGTGCTGTTATCTAATACTATTTATTTATAAAAGACACTCAGGGGCAGCTTCACGCAATGATAAAAACTGTAAGCCCCCACCAAATTTTGATTGCTTTTTAGAAAAGAATGACTTTTTTGGAGGGAGGCCGTCTTCCACCAGCACAATTTTTCCAAAAACAGTAATTTCGAGGATCATTTATTTGTTTATTTATTGCACTTTTGCCCATATCTTTGGTGTTTGTGCTTAGAAGTTAGTAGTCTAAATCTCAAATAAAAGCTATTCGCATGGCTTTCAAAAGAAATATATCCAAAAATATTTTCGATAATACATTTAACCCACACAAAGAACTCAGAATGACCATTCTTTGGTACTTACGTTCTTTTCTATACAAAAGAAAAATGGTTTTTTTTTCAAAAGAATTTTTATCGTGACATTTGAAAATATTTTTCATAGTCATACCCAGAGAAGCCAACTTGCTCTGGACAGCGGATAAATATTTTCGAATGGTAGTCTTGTAATGTATGATTTTTGGTTTAGTAATTTTTATTTTTCATGGTTTTTACTCACCACTACTTCTATAACTAATTGAAAGGCTTACGTGATACGCATATTTGTTACAATTTGTTGCAGATGAGACTCTTGAAAAAAGTATACAATATTAACCGAAATCTATAATTTTTCTTTTGTAGTACTTTAAGGTTTTTAAAAACAATATGTCGAATCCCGAGAAATTGGAATCGCTGATCTCATGCTCACTAAAATATTGCGAAATATACTTGGAAAAAAAATTTCTTTTTCCATTAGTAGGGAACTAAAACTGAAATTTTGAAGACAAATTAAACTTTAGATCACTCTTATTGAAACTGGAGAACCTAACATTTTTTTTCTAACTTAACTTATTGATCTGATAAATCTTACCAGAGATCCCACGGGGGATTAAAAATGTAAAAAGTGGTGTCTAATACAAAGCACAAATTTATTCATAGAGATTAAATTTAGCTAAGTTTTCAAGCATATTTCTTTCAGATTAGTATACAAAATGAGCCGACCGGCCTGTGTAGGGGGCAGGGAACTGTCCTTGCATCAGAAAGGTTCTGGGTTCGAATCCCGGGCAAAGGCATGGATGTTTCTTTCTCTCTGTGTGTTCTATGTCCTTTCTCCTTTGTGTGTGTGAATGTGAGAGTGAATGTGGCCCACCCTATAAACGGGTTTGTGGCAGTGTGGCGTGGGTAACGTTGCTCGCCTCCGTGACTTTGGTTCACAGGTGCCCACTGGGTAACGATAAATGAGCAACACTTCCGGCATCTTCTATGGCGAAGAACGAGAGTCCATTAAAAAAAAAGTATAAAAAATGAATGTAAGGAAAGTTTTTTTTTAAATGTGAATAATTTACAATGTAAATGAGGGTAGTTACGATTTTAAAATTAAATAGATTACATAAATTTAAATTAAAAAAAGAGTTACCACTTCTTTCATTTTTAGTCGCATGTGGCAGTCTGGTTTGAGATTAACGGTTCTTTTATATACCTGATTATATTGTTCATATGTAGTAATAGACAAAATTCTCTTAATTTTAATTTGCTGAAATATTAGTCATTACCTTTGCAACCACGAGGAAAAATTATTTTCTGAAACTAAGGAAAGTCTCTAATAGTTGGAGGGTATGTTCATAGTAGTGAACAGAAGAAATACTTTTGTTTATAAAAAGTTATATCTTTGCGAAATTGTTAGTCATATATGTATCCAAATTGGTTGCTCGAAAATGACCACTATTGAATTATCTTTAATTAATCCTATTTCTATATTCTACGTATTCTATTTAGAATTGTTTTGGTTGGAATCGTTAATTCAATTATTTTACGTTCTTTTAATCCATTTTTTTTTTTCTATTCAACATGCAATTCAACTAAACTTATTCATTTCATTTATTTTGTCTTCTGAAGTGAATAATATATTCCGGAAATGCATTCTATGAAATTATTTTAACTTGAATCCTTAATGTCTTTGGCAGGAGTCTTTATGTTTGCTGAAAATGACACAACTATAAGGTTCGTTAGCGACATTCAAAACACCAGATCAGGGTTCGATATCAGGATTCGCCAGATCACTATCTGCACTCCTGAAGCTAAAGGTAAGAGCACGCCTTTCTCATCCTGTTTGGCATAAGTGTACCGTAAAATTAAATATTCGATGGTAATAAAGGAAGTAAGTTGGATAAATTAAATATAATGATTCATTGTAGCAAAGTGCGAATCTGTGCTTTCAATTGTTTCTGAATAATGACCATTTTTGATACTACTTATTAAAAAGTAATTTAGAATAATTTACTAATGGAATACTAATAGTTTAAAATATAGTAAGGTCTGTAACATTATCAACTAATATAAGTTGAATATTTGAAATAAAGAAAAATAAGTATCAATAGCCCTTATTATGTATTGATTTACTCAAAAGCTGCATTCCAAACTGTCTTATAATTAGCTTTAATTTTTCAAATAGTGACTATTATGATGTTTAATTTCTCGTATAAATGGTTAAAAAAAGTTGGATATTTTGGCAACACCACTTTTCAGTATCTGTTGTCTTGATCAAGGAACTATCTCATTGTTTTTAAAATAAAATATTCTAAATAAATGTCCAAACTTTTTTTTTCTTTCATGTATTCTAATACGCTTCGTTAATATTAAAAGCATTTTAAAATAAACACCGATCTTCTTCAATTATTTCTATAACAGCATGCTTAATATATTTTTTAAATTTTTATTAAAGAGAAATTAATGGTGTAGCAATAGTTTAGAAGAGAAATCCATGGAAATTTATTAAAAAAATACATAATAATCATAAGTTAAATTGAAAATTCATGATGAAATTAAGAAATTAATTTAATTAAATAAATATCATTTTATAGAACAGAAGTAAATAAAATTGTATTTCTTCTTTTTTTCTAACTATGCGTTTCTTTGAGGGAAAAAAACTCATTTTATACTTATATTTATATACTGCTCATGTCAATATTCTATCACTTTATCTATAATATAATCACAATAGCTGAAGTGTTAGTTGAAATAGAAAAAAATGTTTTTTAAATGTGTAATTTGAAAACACTGAACTAAATTTTTAATTGTGAGACTTATTTTATAGTGTATAATTGTAACATTGAACATATCTTGTTGCAATGTATAAATGTAGCACTTAACTTACTTTATTACAATGTATAAATTTTAAATTTAACTCATTTCATTACAATGCATAATTGTAACATTTAACTAATTATATTACAATGCATAATTGTAACATTTAACTAATTATATTACAATGCATAATTGTAACATTTAACATATTTTATAATACCTAAAATTGTACCTTTAAAAAAAATTAAACAAAATAAATGTAGCTCATTCTAGTGCATATAAGTTTCAGTTGCAAAGTTATAATTCTACGAAAGTTGAAGTTATTCTTTTAATACTGGGCTGAAAGGCAAAGAAATAAGTTCGTGACGATGGATTCGGATATTTGGAAAGGGGTAATTTCGTGCAGTCGGATCAACTCCCTGCCAATTTGTTCTTTATCTGTATATTATTTTAGGGAGAATGGTAAAGCGGTGAGCCAATACATGACTTTTAATCCTTTAATTTGAACTTTGTCTGGATATTATCTTAGTTAGTGGGTGGTTTCTATTCTTCCGATATGCATTTCAGATAATACTGTCTTGCGGTCAGAACAGTGCTGCCAAAGACAGCAGGGGGTCAACGGAGAACTGTGAAACAAGTTAGTAATGAAGGAAGGAATATTTTTTTTTATTTAGGACAGACCTAAAACGAAAAACAAAGGATGCATCGTTTTCTTTTGCCACCGCAAATTCTCACTATGTTTTTTTTTAATGTGATGCACTCTACATTGTTAGAAATTTCTCGTGAAAAATCGTTAAATAACAACTTATTTAATTGTTACTTTACGATATTAAACCAAAATAGTCAAATAAACATAAAAAAAGTGTGGTATTGAAATTGTTAAATGCAAAAAAAAATTATTTCTTGATTGTTTTTATCTAATTCGGTTTAACATTAAAAAAATTTATCTGCGCAACTAGAACTGCGCAACAATTTATATAGCCACTTGCAGCTGTGTGTATACTGCAGCCGAGAGGGCTCACCTGTTAATCACTTAACAGGCATAACGGGGGGGGGGGTTCAAATCCAGCGTTGACAGCATAATATTTCTTCCATTTCTTTAACACCTAAAGATTTTCCAATGTCATGCACTCCCCAATTAGTGACCCTGGTATATAAGGATACGAGACTCTCCTTCACGCATAGAAAGCAGCACCACAGAGCTGCTTATCACAAAACGTCTAGTATTTTCAATCTCTCGTAACCGTGAAAGTAAAAAAATAAAATGTTCATAACTGTGAACTGAGTGGATGATTAATTGAATGAAGAAACTGTTGCCGCTTATTTTACGGTAATTTTAGAATGAAAATTGTAACTATGTACGTCTTTCATCTTCGGTTCGATTAAAATTAAATTAATCTTATTTTTAATCTACTAATTTTCTTTAAATAGTTTTTCAACAACTACATTATTAGTTCTCAGATTTTAAAATATTTTTTGCCGCTTTTTACGCTCTCTGATTATGATTAACTTTTATGGTAGAGAGATAGCAATTGATGTTACAGATGTAAGATAGCAATTGATGTTACAGATGTAAGATAGCAATTGATGTTATAGATGTAAGATAGCAATTGATGTTACAGATGTAAGATAGCAATTGATGTTATAGATGTAAGATAGCAATTGATGTTACAGATGTAAGATAGCAATTGATGTTACAGATGTAAGATAGCAATTGATGTTATAGATGTAAGATAGCAATTGATGTAAGAGGGACTTTACATCAACTATGCAAACATTTAATGTGCTAAAAAAATATTGCAAAAAAATTAAGCATATTTAATTATCCTTTTTATATAGAGTGGTAGTCAAAATCGTTATAAATAAATATAAATATTAAATTAAAAAAATAACCATAATTGTTGTAGGTAAAAAATTCAGCAGACCAGGAAAAGGGTGAAATTTCAATCGGCTGTAAAATGGAGATAATTTGGACACTAATTATTTAGTGTAATTTGTAGTGGCATAAGGCTCATCACTCTATTTGAAATCTACAGGAACTCTAGAGATTTGAAAAGATTTTTAAGGATTTGAAAAGTCAGGATTTGGATTGAAGATAAATTTTATTGGCATTAAAATTGCTATAACATTTGCTTTTACTGGAAAGGAAGCAATTAAAACTTGATAGTTATAGGTAATCGGAAGGTATTGAAATTTTCAATGGGCGATAAATTGTATACTGGAGATAAAAAGCCAGTAAACTCTGTCTGTTGGAAAGCATTAAAACGCCAAGTTAGAAATCGACTTAAATCAACACCTCCTAGAAAGAGTAGGCCTCTGCACGGGTTACCATAAATATCCTTTAGTAGTCCAAACTTAATGACATATTTCGTATTTTCAACCACTGCGCAGCTTAGTACCCCGAACGTAATGACATCTTTCTTATTTTTCATCAACTGCGCAGTTAACTTCGTCACATCGGACTACTAAAGTGACCCGTGCTAAGGCCTTCCTTCTTCTAGGAGGTGTTGCTTAAATTCGAATTTTCAGCGGAAACAAAGCTCCAATACAAATTTCAGTGATCTGGTTAATCACAAAAAACTTAAAATTTCAATTATAAGATACCACCCACCCTATCGAAAAGTAAGTTAATAAATTGAAACCTAATAAAACTTTAATAGTGACTTCATTTATTGTTTAATATCCATATCTTATTTTTCAGTTCCTGAGTTTTCATGTAGTAGAACATTCGACCAAAAAGAATTTTTCATTCGCAGTCCTGATTACCCCGGTAACTATAGCGACAACTCCAACTGCACGTACAGAGTGCTCAGATCAAGTAAACGAGTATGCGCCTTGAAAGTTACTTTCGCTACTTTTAGTTTAGAAGAAAGTGTCAACTGCAAAAATGATTATTTCAAAGTGGATGATCGTAAATTCTGTGGTAAACTGGAAGACGCTACAACCCGTAAGTAACTTTTGTTTAACTAACACTGGTGAACATTTTTTGTTATTCTGTTGCATTAGTTTTTTTTTTTAACAGATCTTAGATACTTTCGTATCGCTGATTTCAAACCTGCAATCAATCAGTCTGATTTCTCTCTGCTGCAATTTTTATTCAAAATTAACATTTTTAGTCTATTTTCTTTTTTCGTTTTGTTGAAAGTACAAGTTTTAAGATATTACTTACAATAAGGGATGCACATATGTTATGTAAAATTGTCATGAATGTTGTGACAAACTATTAGGAGGGTTAAGGCGCATCATCAGGATTAAAATTGCACATACCCGGAAATGTCACCATGCCAAAGAATATACATAGGAGGAGATGGCTAGCCTCTATAGACATAATGTAAACTTCTAGGGGAGTTAGTTCACAACATCAGAATTAAAATTGTACATACCCGGAAATGTCACCATGCCAAAGAATGTACATAGGGGGAGAAGGCCCAACCACTACTGGGGATGGGGAGGAGATGAAAAGCTTTCGCTTTTCATTTATTGCTGGTTTGTTCTGCATTTTTGCGCTACTTATAAACAGTACTGTACTATTAATGAAGATATTTCTATGAGACTACATTTATATCCTACATGTAGATTAAATCTGTCAACATATTTTGAGATAGAAAGAAGAAATATGATTGCGGTTGGAGGGAAACAGTGTACGCAATCATATAGAGTTACTGTACATAACCATACATGATATTACCATAACCAACCAATCAGATAACCATACATATAGTTCAACAACCGGATCACAGGTGACTACATCCTGACAGTCACTTTGCTTCTTATACGCTGGATTTTAGTACATATGATGCTCTATTATACTTCATTTTTAATTGCAAAATATCTTTAACAGAAAAAAACACATTTCACCTAAATAAACTTTCTCTTTTTTAGACAAAACTCTGCGAAACCTTCTATTTTGATACAAAACGAAACCAGAAACTTTCACTGTTTATCATGCCAACCGACGCGCAACGGATTGTTAAAAGATGGTTTTGAAAATACGCGGTTACATTCATAACTTTGTGTTTTCTGGGTTTTGGGAAGTACTCGCGAACAAATTGTTCTTTTCATTTAGAATGAAACGCACCTCACACGTCATTTATTTAACGAAATCAATGGCCCGAAAGAACTCCATTTTGATGGGCAATCTTGAGGTTGTTTAGCCAAGGTAAGATTTTCATTTGATGCTTCGATGATTGTACGTATGTTTCAGGAGGGAGTTTCTCTCATCATCGAACGAAAACTTTCCTAATATTTAATTCCAAGAACTAATAACATTAAACAAATTATTGGAGAGAATTTAGAGAAAAAGGAAAATGGCTCTAAATGACGTGAAAGTAATAAAAATAGATGGGTAATTTGTGTTTTATGAGTTTTGAGATCTTGTTGTTTGGCATAATTATATTTTTTGAAAATATTATAATGGTAGTTTAACTTATTTATTTATTTATATGTCTAAAGTGACTCGTGGAAAAATTCTTCTGATAGCAATTTCTTGACACTTCCGAGAAAATTCTTTTTTGAGTTAAATACATTTGCCATATTGGTAGGAAGTAAAGAAATTTAGCATATTAACTGTTCCAATAAATGTTTTTTCATTATAAATTAAAAAAACAAAAAATAAAAATTAGATTGTAAAATAAATTTTAAAGATTCATATTAATATCAAAAACTAGTTTTGTATTACAACATGCAATGGTTTTGAAAGGAAGATCGTTGAACTTTCATTATTCTGAAACAAAAAAGAAGAAAAATGGTAGAAAAAGTATCCATTAAAAAGGCACGCTAAGACCATTTGTTTCATTGTATGCAATAATTGTATTTTATTGCATTTCAAATCCATTTGTCTAATGTCACAATATACAAATAGTTAAAAAATGTGATTACTTTTCCAATATATATAATTCTTGGCCTATGATAATAATAGCGAAAACAAAATTCGGAAAATAATATTACTTCAATAAATTTTTATTCTATAAATTATAAAAGTTTCATTTTCACTTATATTTGTGAAGAAAAAATGCAAGTTAATATCTAACTTTAGTTTTGCATAAAAAAAATTTCTCGGTTTTGAAAAAATGGTCGAAGGTTTATTATTCAAAATGAAAAGACAGGCAACATCTGTGCTTAATTACACAAGAAATCCAATTGTCTAACATGAAAATAAATGTAAATAGTTAAATAAGCAACTACTAATACTGTATCTAATGTTTGCAAATATATGTCTTATTATCGAATTGCAAAGTATATCGATCTGATTTTTTTTCAGAAACATTTCTATTTTAAGGAGTGGAAAAAATAATTATTTTCTATTCATCCTTTCGAGTATATTTGTAAAAAAATGTATCTTATGTAACTCTAGTTTCGCAAAATAAAAATAATAAATATAAATTTAAAAAAAATTTTACGCGGTGGTTAAAGTTTTATTTAAAAATTTAAAATAATATGACTTCAATAAATGTTTATCTATAAATATTATAATCATATCCACGCATATTTGTTTTAAAAAATGAATCTTTATATCTAACGTTGGCTTTGACATTGGTTAACGTTGATCAATTTCCTTGGCTTTGATGCTCTGGTTGAAGATTTATTGCTAAAAAAGAAAAGACATGCAACAACTGGGTTTAACTACATAACCAAATACAATTATCTAACATGACGCTAAATGCAAATGATTAATAAATGATTCTGTATCTAATGTCTGCAAAGATATGTCTTACTTATACTGAATTGCAAACTAAGTTAATCTGATTTCTTTATTTCAGAAACATTTCCATTTCAAGGAGCGGAAAAGATGCTTTCTTTCTATTCAGATTCCAGTGTATCCGGTTCTGGCTTTTTTGCTCACGTTCAACAAGAAGAGTGTGATCCACGTTCGTTGGCCAGTCCACAAGAAGAATGCTCTTTGGAAACAAAGTAATTTAGTTCAGAAATCTTTTATTTTCAGTTACAAATGAAAAAATTATAAAAACAAACCGTCCATTTCTTATTTCGGTGTTCAAAAAATAAATAATATATCTTAACTATATGAAATGAATTTTGAAACATACCTTCTTCAAAAGAATTGGTTTCGTAAAACTATAGAATTATACTGCGAGCTTAGCCATGTTGAATGATATTTTAGGGCATTTAATGGAATCAAGTTTCATTTAATATTAAAAAATGTCAAATATTGAAATATCTTTTCAAACAAATAAACATGCAATTCCCTGTATAAAGTTTTTCCTCTAAATGTCCTAGAATAGCTTGTTGAAAATTGTGAAGTGTTACTATGGCGAAGGCATCAAAATACGAATCTGGCAATCGCCAAAATAGAAATTTCATGTTTTTGGCGTGGTACAGTTAATGGGTTTCTAATGAAGAACTAAGCCTTAACATGTGGATTGCTTTAAAATGATTGAAATTTTATAAATCATTCTCTTTTTTTTTTCTTTTGCAGCCAGACAGAATTCGAATTGAAAAGTCCCCGTTATCCAACTGATGCCTATGGAGATGATCTTAACTGCCAATATAGAATATTAAAAGCTTCTCCTTCTGTGTGTGATCTAGTCGTTACCATTTTGGACTTTCAGTTGCAGGAAGGTGAAGTCTGTGAAAATGATTTTCTTCATATTGCTGAAGAACGTCTTTGTGGCACAATTGAAAGTGGAATGACAAGTTTGTGCCAACTTTCTTTTATTATTATTTATTTGCATAAAATTTTGTATGACACAGGTGCCATACCTGCCCTGAAACAAAATTGGTCTAAAGCTCAGAGAAATGATATGCCCATGGTTTATATGGCTAAGAACATCAGTATATAGCAGGATGGCATCACTTACATGTTCCAAAAAAATTATTAAAGTGGTAAAAATTTAAAAACTAAAGCTTGGTGAAGTTTGGTCAATTTTGACTTTACTTCAAAAGCTTTATCTCAAGATAATTTGATCATAGTGGTATTTTCCACAGACATTTAAAAATAAACTAGTAGGGGAGGACAAAATCACTTTGAAACAAATTTATTAAACAGAGAACCTAACTTAAATTTTGCTATCACAGATACACGTTACTCACATAGTGGAGCGAGTTGGCATTTCTTATTAAAAAAAGGAAACAAGAATTTATCCTATATACATATTTTTTTAAAAAATTAGTAGCCAGCGTAAGAAAATAATAATAGTTTCTTCTTACACAAGGTACAACTTTTTTTTTATTTCAAAAGCAATAGAATGAATTATGAAACAGAACTATGATCAGTGATGGCGTTATATGAGTCAGCTATGGCGATACAACTATTTCTGTGGTCTGATTTTATTGTGTCTAAAATATCAGGCAACTAAAGTATTTTCAACTTCAGTTAAACGCTGAATCCAAATAATAGTTTTCTCTTAAACAGAAGTCCTGAAAGAAGAAACCAATATTGAGATGCCTATATTTTTACCCAATGGAACTAGATAGATTTTCTTCACAAAATATAGAGCCTATCTAGGAAAGAAAGTTAATAAAAAATATAGACAAAATCGAGTAGACTATATGGGCTTAGTATGGTCTGTGCAATGGTTATAGATGATCGAATAAATTGCATAATTTCGATATGGGGTTCAGGCAAAATATTGCACGATTACGGGCCTCCTTAACCTTTATTCGAAAATGATTCTGAATTCTTGGTCCTATGGCAATCCTAGATATATTTTAAATAGAAAATTTATTATCACACAATATATAAACACAAACAAAATATCTAATTTTTAAAATCTCAAAATTTTTACAACATATCTTTCATAATTTCTAAACAAAGTGCATTTCAAAAAATTTCAATGACGCAGAACATTTTATTTCAGGAACATACTCATTTGGAGAAAAAGAAGAAATCATAGCCCACTTCGAAACAGATTCATCTAAAGGTGACAAGGGCTTTCACATTTCAGCCGTCCAGAGAGATTGCAATGACACGGCCACAAACGACACAAATAAACAGCGAAAGGCACAAGCTGCTGGAGATTGTGACCGAACCATAACGAGCGTCGAAGATTCGATTCGGAGTCCCAAATTTCCAGAACCTTATCCAGCTGATGTTGATTGCAGATGGATGGTGCTAAGAGCAGATCCCAGATATTGTGAGTTAGAAATTACAATTCACAGCCTCCATATCCAAGTAGGAGAAAGTTGTCAATTTGATTACCTTGAAGTAGATGGCCATAGATTTTGCGGTAGCACTACAGCAGGAAATAAAAGTAAGTAATCAGAGGTTCCAATACTAACCGGAAATTTAAAAAATCAATAAAATAAAAACGAAACTAGATAGAAATGTACAATTTGCTGTATTCTGCAAACTATTTTCGTTACAAAACCAGCCAGGCTACGACAGCAGTCTTTTTATATGGTTTGGCCAAATAACGCTTTTTATCACTAAATTTGGTGGCTTTTTCATGCTAAGTTACTCAAATTCCACGGCCAATTATATAATCCAATAAAATTCGAATTTTTCTGCGGAAAATTAATCTAGATCTTTTTTATCTAAAGCTATGTTATAATATTATTCATAATGACTCAATACTCTCTTTTCTCCTCTGAACACTTGGGGTGGAAAATGAAAGTGACTTGAGGGGGAGAATAGAATTTCTTTTAGCCAGGCTGAATCGAATGAGACCAATCTTGAGACAATTGAACTAATAGTTTGGAAGTTATAAGGGTTTTAGATACAAAAAGTAGAGTTTTGTACTTGTACCTGTACAAAATGCACAAGTCATTAGAACAAATAGATCAAAAATTGCAATATTTTTTTTTTGTAAAAATTATTATTTTTAACATACTAAAGTACACTTTTTCCTTTTTTATCTATCTTGCAGGAATTTTCTCCTTCAAGACAGAAATGATTACTGTGCATTTCCATTCTGATAGTACGGTTAACGACAGAGGGTTTGAAGTGACATTAAAGCAGCGAGAATGTCCAACAACTACAACAGCCGTTTCGTCAACATCATGTGATCAAGTATTTGATAGCAAACATTTCATTCTTGCTAGCCCTAACTATCCCAATGACTACGATAATGGCCTTATGTGCAGGTAAATGAATGACTCGACAAAGGTTACATCATTAAAAGCTCATGTTGTTTTAGTTTTCGAACACAATCATAATAATCTATTATAATAATCATCTAATATTTTTATTTCTAATTTCATATTATAATAATAGTCTATGATATGAAATATTAGCAATAGCACAGATTACTAATATTTAAATCAAAATACTGTGAAATAAATTACCAATAAATGGTTGATCGTTTCATGCCAGTGTTTTGGAGGAGAAGGTTGCGTTATCCAATATTTATATTTGGGCAATATTCAATGCTTTTCTCAGTGGCACATAATGATTATTTTTTAAAACAAAATACTTGTTGTAAAATTGAGATGGTTAAGAATTTAGCACGCATTTTTCTTTGACACAATTGTTACGCTGACTGCAGTAAAACCTTTTTTTGTGCGGTGGATAGGGACCGCATAAAAGAAATCGCACAAAAAAAAATTCGAAAATTTTATAAATTCTCACATGCAATAAACAAGTTTGTACGATTTACTACCTAAAACTTTTTTTATGCGGTTGATAGGGACCGCATAAAAAAAGTCGGACTTAGAAAATACATCAATGATTTATGAAATAGATGAGAGAATGCTTTCAATTGAATGAAATAATTAAATTAGACCTAAAGAAATTATAAAAATATTTAATTCTTCATTGTACATATACCTGGAGAAGTTTTCAAATTATACATTAAATAGTAGAATTGTCTGCCTTTTTACTTTCTTTTGGCTATAATTATTCATTTTAAGGGAGTACTTATGTCTAAAAATAAAATAAAAATAATTAAAACTGCATATAAATAAAAACAAAAGTAACTCATTTATTTATCTTTAATCTCACTATAAAATGAATCCTTAATCACGTGAATCGTGTATAAAACTCCGAGTACGAAGCGTATACTGTTCTCGCGTCGAGCGACAATATGTACGTAATTGAAATTGACTCTGCCTTTTCAGGAGATTGTTTAAAATAAATGAACAGAGCATCGCGAAGTCCAGATACATCGTTGTCAAGGAGGCCACGTAATCAGAGTTCGTCCACAACACGTATATGTACATTGATAGTAAGCATAAACTGGTGCTAACGCCGCTAAGATTCATATACCGCATAAAAAATAAAATCGCACAAAACCAATTGCACAAAAACAAAATCGCATAAAAAAAGGACCGCACAAAAAGAGGTTTTACTGTACTTATTTAGAAAAGTTGATAGCCGTTGAGATTTTTCCAAAAATCAAGAATGTAAAGCAGAAACTCATATTCGAATTTTAGTTAAAATTATATACAAAAAAGTGAATTGTTTAATTTTAAACAATAATCTTGCGTATTGTACACAATAGTCACTACAGACACTACGAGGCAATTTTTATAACTGTAAAACAGTTCTACATTAAGTGTTTACTTTAAAAAAAAAATGTTACTTTTACTTGGAAACTGAATTTTAAAGCTGCTTCATAAAATAATTTCATATGAGTAATATTAACACAATTATTAAGCATTATTATAATAGGAGATAATTGAAAATTGTCCTAATATATTAGAGTTATAAACTAAGGCAAGATCAGTGCATAACAGATTGCGTAAAACTGATTGACCCTATCTCATGAGAGCATTTTAAGTGAAAGTAATGTCGTGTTAAGATGGCTGGGCCCTGTATATTACGTAGTAGCATGATGTTTAGTACCAAGTGAGAATCTTTATTGTAGAATGATTGCTGTTTATGATGAATACTGTGTAGAACAAAGGTATGTGAATAAAATGGAATCCTTCCCTTGGATGAATGGAATAAAAGGAAACTTTCTCTTGATGCCTCTTATCACAATTCTGAATTTCGATGTCAAATTTTGGAAAACCCAGTATATGCAAATGTTTCAATACAACTTTTTAATTTTTGTGATATTTTAATGCTTTTGAGTTTAATTTATTAGTGAAACTATATCGCTCTTTCATTTTCCTAGGTACATTATCAGGAGAAGTGATGAAAACATATGTCGTTTGGAAATGGAATTTTTAAAATTTGACGTCGAATCAAGCAGCGATTGTGAATATGATTACCTGTCTATAAACGGAGAAAAAATTTGCGGTCTTATTGAAAACACCACAAGTAAGCTTCCAATTTTCTTTCTTTTTTAGATGACTTTTTATAACAAGATGCCCATTCAATTCTTGTTAAACGTTATTTTTATTAACACGATTTAACACTTTATGCAACTTGACCTGAAATCATAAATTTGCCATTATTTGTTGTGTATTTCAAAACTTTAATTAGTACAAAAACTCTACCAACTACCACACAATGAAAATATTTATATGTCTATTTCCTTGTGAATAGCAGC
Organism: Parasteatoda lunata; assembly: GCA_949128135.1. Taxonomy (NCBI): domain Eukaryota; kingdom Metazoa; phylum Arthropoda; class Arachnida; order Araneae; family Theridiidae; genus Parasteatoda; species Parasteatoda lunata. The sequence continues at coordinate 68,795,823 of OX421976.1, read as the reverse complement.
AATTTTTAAATGTGCTTTTCCAAAAATACTTTTCAGGAACTTACTTATTTCAAGATTACGAGAAGCAGCTTACATTCCAAACAGATTCAGGAACTTCTAGACCGGGATTCATGATTCGTGTTCAGCAAGTCGACTGTTCAGTTGCCACAACTGAGCCACCAGTGCCACCCTCCAAACCATGTGATTTGCACTTCTCAACAGCAACCTTTGAGATTCGCAGTGACAACCATCCCAATAATTATGATTCTCACCTCAGGTGCGTCTATACCGTCTCAAAAGCACATCCGGGTGTCTGCGCCATTGAAATGACCTTTCTGGCATTTGATGTTGAAGCCAGTGATGGTTGCCAATATGATTATCTTAAAGTTCAAGAGGAAAAACTTTGTGGAATATATCCAACTAACTTAAAGCGTAAGTCAATTTATTGCTTTTGCATATACAGGTTGTCCCAACACTCGTGGTACGTGCGTTAGGAGATGATAGAAGGCAACTTTTTTTTTCTCCAAAGGGTTAAAATTTCGTCAGTTCAGGCGTATCAGGGCATATTTTTTTGGACACTCTTTGAGGGACACCATAATGGGTGGGCCAACGTTGCTCCCACAGTAAGGACAGATAATACAGAGAAGGAAAGAATATCCATGCCTTGCCCGGGATTCGAAACCTGAACCTTTCTGCTGAAATGGCTGGTATAAAATGCTGATCACATTGTCACCACCATGCTGTTGGTTCCGAAATGGTGGGACCTTAACCCTTGCCAACAAACTGGCTGACGTGGGAATGCTTTACTTTACGAATGCCTCTTTCTCCAAAAAACTCTTTTTACTGAAAAAAATCAGTTATGAGTTTAAGATGTAATAAGTTTGGATAGAAAAATGTTTTCTCCTAAGAAAAACTATTTTGAAAATTTATACTTTACCTCCAAATCTTAAAAAAATCTCCCAAAATTATTTTTTCATAATAAATTTTCACAGGTGTTAGTTCATATGGTTGAGAAATTTAATGATAAAATAATCTCTGTTTGCTCAATAATTAGTTCATCATAACAAAATTATTGTACTTCTACGCACGCAAATTTTCACTCCAAAAATATCCAGCAAAAAAGATATTTATAACGATTGAGAACATCACTTGATTTCAGGGCAAAATTCCTATTGTTAATTACCATTTACTCATTCAATTTCATTCTGACTATAAGTTATTGAGTTTCTTCCTGCGATTATTGTTATCTAAAATTAACTCACTGTTTGAATTTTAAAATATAAGCAATAGTAAATACTTGGTGGCATGTCAGGTCTGCAATTACGGGCAATAATGGGGCTGTGGATGGATGATTTTGGCCCAAGGGTCTAATTTGGGGAGCCTTTGGCTATTTGGTGTAAAATCCAACGTATGTAATTAGCTGCCGACAGTGGAATGTAATGAGATTAATTTAACACATTCTATTTTGCTTATATATTTAGAACTAGAACTTGCTACTCATAAATTATGATGTTAAAAAAAATGGGGGAAAAGGTTTTTAAATTTCAATTGCGCAGTTGAAAGTGCTTATATGAACAATCTTTTCATGAAGTTATTTAGAAGAAAAATTTCACTCTTAGAGAATTACGTACTTATCGTGTCTTCCATAATCATACATGGTTCATTAATAGTAAAACCTAATATTAATTAAAAATGTTAGAATAATTATTACTGGTTAAAAATGCTTTGTATTTTTGCAAGATTGCAAGCAGGAAAAATTTAACAGGATTTAAATTACGTATTACGAATTTCAAAATAAAACACAATAAGTATATAATAAAAATTATAAAAAGTAAAATTATTTTTTTATAATTCGATTAGTACGTATTTTTCTTTTTTAAGCTTTTATTTGGAGAAAAAGTTTTTTAAAAAAATTATTTTTTTAAAAATATTTAAATTTTGTATATTTTTATGAAATTTAAACATTTTCTGGGATTAAACTAATAAAGAGAAGAAAAGCAAAACCTTATGATGCTGCCATCTGTTGTTAAGCTGTAAATAAATCCCTTGGTCGCAAATAATACTTTTTTTATGAGAATCGAAATAATAGAACAATCGCATATGAGGAAAAATTTATTATAATTAATTCCGAAAAAAGTTCTGTTATCTCCACTACTGAGAAATTTCAGCATGCTGAAAAAGTATAAACATTTTTAATTTTAGTTAGAAAAATAATATTATTTAATATTATATAATAATATTATTTCTTATTATATAATAATATTATTCATTATTATATAATAATATTATTTAATGTAATACTATTTAATATTATAATGTACCAATTATATGGGTTAAATAAAATTTCATTATTATCTGTTCAGTTTTAAATTTATTAATTTATTGCAGATAACAAAAGTTTCATTTAAGAAGAAAAGTTTCATTTAACAAATGTTAAATTTAAAATTTACTTTAAGTAATTTTTTGAGTTGAGGTAAAAGAATAAATGCATATGACTTGAAAATAATTTTAGTTTATTTTGAAAAAAAAAAAGTGCCACTTTTTCCGCTGAGAATTTTAAGCACACGACATTTTAAAATGAATAAATTTTTCTCGTTTTAAAGGGGTTTGTAGTATTTCATCGGTTAAATAATATTTCATCATTGTTTATTTATATTTAAATTTTCAACGTTATGTCGGAAACAAAAGTTTAAATATTATCCAATATTTAATCACACACAATAAAAAAATTATAATTTTGTTAGTGATGTGATGATCCGACAAGCTAAAATGATAAAAAATTTATTAAACTTAGCTATTAAAATATGTCAGTGGACTGAAAATTTTAATAGTCTGAATACGTTTTTATGAGAGTAGCAAACGACAGAACACACACATATGATAGAAAATATATTATAATTAATTTCTTTTAAAAAATGACTATCATCTTCTCGACTGGGAAATTTAAGTATAAAGCATTTTAAAATAAGTAAATTTTTATCATTTTCTTCAGAATACAGTAGAACCTGTTTTTGTGCTGTGGATAGGGACCGCATAAAAGAAATCGCACAAAAAAAAATTCGAAAGTTTTCTAAATTCTTACATATAATAAACAAGTTTGTACAATATACTACCTAAAACTTTTTTTATGCGGTGGATAGGGACCACATAAAAAAAGTCGGACTTAGAAAATACATCAATGATTTATGAAATAGATGAGAGAATGCTTTCAATTAAATGAAATAATTAAATTAGACCTAAAGAAATTGTAAAAAGATTTAATTCTTCATTGTACATATACATGGAGAAGTTTTCAAGTTATACATTAAATAGTGGAATTGTCTGTCTTTTTACTTTCTTTTGGCCATAATTATTCATTTTAAGGGAGTACTTAGGTCTAAAAATAAAATAAAAATCATAAAAACTACATATAAATAGAAACAAAAGTAACTAATTTATTTATATTTAATCTCACTATAAAATGAATCCTTAATCACGTGAATTGTGTATAAAACTCTGAATACGAAGCGCATACTGTTCGCACGTCGAGCGACAATATGTACGTAACTGACTCTGCCTTGTCAGGAGATAGTTTAAAATAAATGAACAGAGCATCGCGAAGTCCAGATACATCATTGTCAAGGAGGCCACGTAATCAGAGTTCGTCCACAACATGTATATGTACATTGATAGGAAACATTAAACTGGTGCTAACGCCGCTAAGATTCATATACCGCATACGAAAATCGCACCAAAAAAAAAAAATCGCACAAAAATAAAATCGCACAAAACCAATCGCACAAAAACAAAATCGCATAAAAAAGGACCGCACAAAAACAGGTTTTACCGTATTCTTTTCCTGTTGCTCAGTTTGAGAAGTGGAAAACTAAATTTTTAACGGAGCACTACACACCTAATAATTAAGTTATAACTCTTTATCTTCTGAAAAAAAATCTTCACAAATGAAATACTTTCGAAAAGAATAGCTGCAAATGCTTCTAAAGGAATTAAGAATTAGTGGTGATGAAATGTCACCAATCTATCACAAATTCTGGTTGGATTTCTTCACACTTTAAAATTTTATTGTAGTGGGAGTTAAAAGCTGGATTTAAGTTACCCTTATAACAAGAAGAGATTTTGCAGAGTGAAATCCTCATATATAAAAACTTCCTTTGAAAAATAAAATATTGTATTTTCTACTACAAATATCAAATACAGGTGAAAAATTTATGAGTATGTTTAAAAAAATGTCATTCATAAATGAAAAAGGGCAAATATTAAACTATCACTTTTTCAATGTTTTTTAACGAAGTTCGCACCACTGAAAATGTAGAACTTAATACAATATCACTGTTCGTTTATAGAAATTCTTCTGATTACCTATTGCAAATACATCGTTCCTAGAGTTTTGTAGAGTAACAAATGACAAAATATTTCTGATTTTAACAAATAAAAAAATTTTGGTGTTCACTATTATTTTAAATTTCAAAAAAAGTTCGATTGAAGTTCAGGTTACGAAATTATGCTTAAACGTTATATAAAATTTTTCCATGATATGGAAAAGTTAAGAGCTGGTGAGTTTCCATTTTTCCATAGTTTTCCATAGATTTCTCAATCGTTTTATGGAGTTAAGATTTTATTTCTTTCAGCTTACAAAAGTATTTATACGTTCTATTGATTAATAATGACATTAATACTTTAAGCTATGTATTTCCTATAGACTTGTTACTACTTTAAAATATTTTCCACATCTTTAAGGGTTCAGTGGAAGGGTGTTCATAAGGGACCTTCCATGGGATTCAAGGAATTTGATATACATTATTTCAAGGAGTTTGTGTTACTTATTATAAATATAATTTAGGACAATGACGAAAACAGTTACATAAATTTGCGCCGCTGAAATTTGATTAAAAAAGAAAAATATGCAGATTACAGCCACTTTTGCTTAAAAAAAATTAATCTATTTATACTGCAATAGAGTTTCCTAGCGCCAAAAAAAAAGAACATTAGTGCTAGTAAAAACATCCGTCTTTTAAGATGCTAATTTAACGTTTAGACGTCTAACAAAGTGGACATAGATCTTCTCTTTTTTTCTCAGTATTAGACACAAATTCATCTGAGATTCTGAGATACAATAAGTAATCTGAGAAGAGTTAACGTTACTAGAGCAAATAAATGACAGCATTGAACTCTCATATAGGTATATTTTATTATATTTTATATGCATATTTTATTATATTTGATAGGTACATTTTATTTAACTCTCATATAGGTATAGGTAAGTTTTGCATCATTATATGTTCTCAGAAAAATAATATAAGAGAGTCGTGCCAAGTATATTAAAGTTTCGATATTTGTTGCATTTTCACTCCATTTTTAAATTATTTAATACTTGTCTGAAACTTGTGTAAATATCTTTAAATACTTTTAGGTATAATACCATTTGAAGGTCAAGATGTTGTCTTCGAATTTCATTCGGATGCAGCTACCTCTCGTCCTGGATTTCATATTCGTGGTCAACAAATGGACTGTGCACCATTAACTGATCAAAAAACTCCCCCTCTGAGAAAAATTGGTGAAGTGTATTTCAAGTTATTTGCCTCAAAATCATAATTTAAAAAGTATTTTTAATCTAATTTAATTTCCAGTTTTTGTGAATACTTTCATATACATATTTCAAATGCTCCAAAATCTAAGCACTTATTATTATTGCATTTTCAGATAATGTTATACAGTAAAAAATTAGCAATATAATTTCACGAACTCATCTCTATCATATTTTGTTATGATAAACTTTTAAAAAAAATTAAAGGTATTTAATTAAAGGATTATTTTTATGATTATTGTATATAAAAATTAATTAATATACAATGACCATAAAAATGAGTAAGCACATTCATAAAAAAAAATAATAATAAAATTGTACTTAAATATAATGCTGAATAAAAAGCCTTTTAAATGATATGTAAGCATGTTTTTGTAATTTTAAACCAACTTATCAGTAAAAATTAACACATTGCAAATATCCTATGCTTACGTTATATTGTTTTATTAGATTATATTATACGTTATATGGTACGTTATATTGTTATATTGTTTTTCAGATCGATGTTTTTTAAATGTTATTATTATTTTTTAAAACTTTACTTTAGCGTTAATAAAGCCGACCGGCCTGTCTAGGGGGCAGGGAACTGTCCTTGCATCAGAAAGGTTCTGGGTTCGAATCCCGGGCAAGGCATGGATGTTTCTTTCTCTCTGTGTTCTATATCCTTTCTCCTTTGTGTGATTGCGTGAATGTGTGGGAATGTGGCCCACCCTATGAACGAGTTAGTGCCAGTATGGTGTAGCAGAAGTCGAATTCCTGGCCATAGATGGCGCCACTGAAAAACCGGAACAATCCTGTCACGAACAATCCTGTGTCGTATGCCTGTCCTTTCCCTGGACAGGCATACGACAAAAAAAAAGTGTTAATAAACTTTAAGAAATTGACTAATTGGCTACATTTCTCTCAAATCGATGAATAATTCTCATATTTCATAAATTTTTATGAGCCCGAATATCTAGTTGTTGAATTGATTTTTCAATGGCTAAAAATATAATCTACAAAAGCTTTTCATTTTAAAAAAATTTCTGTAGTTTTTCTTCTAGTAAACATTGAAAAAAAAAAGCTGTCTGAAAGTGAATTGAACTTAAATATGGCAGTAACTGTTTCGAACAACAGCTATGAAAATGGCTCATTATTATTTAAAAGTTGTTTTTGATGAGCTTTCAAGGAAAAACCTCAAATCTAATTTTGCTATTATTTTTAAACAGACCTAATCACAATTACATCTTGCTTTAACTTCGAAATTTAAAATTAAATTGCCATAATTTCTTTTAAGTTGTTTACTAATTCAAGCTGGGTTATTATTTTGCAGGAGGTTGTGACATGACCTTTGCAAATTCTAGTGGCACATTTCAAAGTCCAGGATTTCCTGAGCCTTATCCGGAATCACGTCGATGTGTTTACCGTTTCGTGGCTGAACCTAATCATTGCAGAGTCTCTTTCCAATTCCTGGAGTTTGCGTTACATGCTGAGAATGCTCTGTGTGAAACTGACTTCGTGCGTATCAACGGCATCAAGTATTGTGGCCCGCAACTGCTTGGGCAAAAAAGTAAGGAAAGTATTAAAAATTGAAAATGAAGAAATAATGTACAACAAAAATTATACCCGTAAAAATCCGTATCCACTTTGTTAACTATTGAGCGACTTTAGCTATAGTAACAAAAGAGGTATCTAGGTATAGTCACGTGGTTAATCGAAGTGTGTAAATAATTAAACAATGAGACTTGGTGACATAACGTTCGATATGGGACCACCAAATTAGGTGAGGCAGTAGATGAACCACTCGTGCAAACGAAATGTAAACTCAGTTGATTAATGTATGTGGTTGTCCAAAATCATTTTTCTAAATAAATCAGTTTCTGTAGTACGTTCTAAAAATAAGTGACATTAATATTGTGAAATGGTGCGCTATCATATTTGGCTTCAGATTTGGGTAGGTTGCGATGGAGTCTTTTATCGGGCTTATGGAGACAGTGTTGTGTTTTACGGTCGTTTAAGGTATTTTCAAAAGCAAGAGAATCGTGCGGTGAAAGGACTTCAACTGCAAGAACGGATTGAAATGTTGACAGAATCTGAGATCTCGATTTTTAAGAATCAGTTGAATTTGTATCACGATAACAATAATCAGAATTTGAGAAACGAATTTAGCTTAAACTGCGAAAAAGGATCATGCCTGTAATCAAGAACCTTAAACCACTTTTCACACAGCAATTACAATAAATGTGTTTTTGATCAATAAACATATTTTTGTGGCTTCTTAAACTCTTTACTGGCCTGATTTAATTCTTTGTGAGCTTTGTGATCTGAAGCTAAGTGGGTTTCAAGCAAACATAGAAACATTGTACATTATCTAGTGGAAGTGGAAGAAACATTAGAAAAAGATTATTAGATTCCATCACTAGAAGTAAAGGAACCATCACCTTTTTTGCTTTTACCTCCTCCTCACAAACTGGTACCAATGGATCTATAGCTGGATGGGTTTCAAACAGACACCGAAACGTTGTACGTTATTTAGTGGAAGTGGAAGAACCATTGGAAGAAAATTATTACATTATTAGAAATAGAAGAACCATCACCGACGCGGTATGAGTTTTTGCTTTTACTTCTCCATCATATGGTTCTAAAGCTGGGTGAGCTTCAAGCAGACACAAGAGCATAGTGCATTATCTAGTGAAAATTTCGAAAACTTGTAAAGTATCCATTTGGAAACAATAAAAACTGTTTGGCCACACAAGGAAAAAAAGTGGCTTACTATATTGCTCACATTCATTTTTAATTCTATGATGTTAAACAATTTTGCACGTAAGTTACACTTGAAAATTTCACGTTGGGAATTTAATGGAGTATACATACGCAAATATTATCTACCGCATTAATTTTGTTTTCTTTTCTGATTTCAAAAAAATTTAAATAAGTATTCAATATTAAATGAATATCATTCATTGGCCTCGTTTGTCTTCCATTGTCATTTCCGTTGACAATACAAATACTAATACCATCATTACCTACTTCCCTTTTTCAGAATCTATCGTACAATTATCTTTTTGTTACTAATATTTTTGCTATTAATGTTTTAAGTTTAACACTTTACGCGCCACAGTTTTTGAATTATTATTGATCTTCTAACTTGTAAACGTTTTTATCTTGTTAGGAACTTTGACATTTTATGGATATCCAAGAGAAGTTAATGTTACTTTCGAAAGTGATGATTCCATATCTGACAAAGGATTTTATGCAGTTTACAAACAGCTACCATGCTCACCAGCCCTTGGTAGGTAATGCAAGTCTTACATTTGCATTTATTTTAACTAAATATATTTAATCACACTGTATATTAAAATATTTTTTGTATTTATGGATCTTATTACACATTATTTTCAGTAAGAATCACATATATTACTTGAGACAAACTTCTTCATGCCATAATTTCCTTAATCTAGTACCTTTTACGTGTACCAAGCATCTGGTCTTTCATACACGTCAGTTAAAATATATTGAAAATTTTCTAAAATTCCGCTTCAATAGTTTAAATAGTTTCTTTGACAGACAAATTCTTTAAAACATGCTGATCTCTATAATAAATGTTTAATTTCATAAAAGTAATTCATTAATTGCTTTCAATTGCAAATACCTTAAAAGTTAATGTAAATACCAATTCACTGAGGATGGTTGTAATATATATATATATATATATATATATATATATATATATATATATATATATATATATATATATATATGTTCAAAAAGAAGATAAAGCAAAGGTAAATTACAGACAAATGAAAAAAAAAGGGGGGGAATAATAATAATAACAAACAACTGGGGAAATAAAAAGAATTAATTAAAAAAAAAAAAGAGGATAAAGTTTTTATAAAAACCGGAAAATAAAAGATATAATCTTTTCATCAGCCCACACGATTATATCCGAAAAAGAGTGCTTTCTAATATTGTATCAATATAGCCAAAGCAAAATATATAAATACAATAGTGTGAGGAGCACTCAAAAAATTTTTTACAAAAATTACGACAAATAAAATAAAACACAATAAGTAAAAATAGCACGTAAAAACAGAAAATAAAATAAAAAGAAAGAGCAGAATAGAACAAAATCTATAAAGCGAGCAGTGAAATATAATGGACTTACATGATCGGGAAATTTTTCAAGAATTATTTAAAATGTTTACGTAACAAGATTGACAGATTGCAAAATATGAAAACTATGAAAACAAAAGCGCAAATTGAGTGTAACTAGAGGAGTTTAAAGTGCGTTCTTGCTGCATTACTGAAGTGCGTTTGATTTGTTAGTTACCAAGGATGGGCCAGAAAACGGATGTGCGCGAGGTAATATTATACTGGATAATTTAAAAAAGTTGACTATAAATAACTTTAGAAAAAAAATATTTATTTAAGAAAAAAATATAAAATGGAAAAGAGAAAGAAGCATGAATTGCCTGTTTTGCACATAATTTTAGCCACGGATTTGCCCGAAATGGATTTGCACATGGAAAAATTATATAAATTGACAAAGAAATCTTTTTAGTAAATAGTTTTAGCCACGGATTTGCCCGAAATGGATTTGCACATGGAAAAATTGTATAATTTAACAAAGAAATTTATTAGTAAATAATTTTACCCACGGATTTGCCCGAAATGGATTTGCACATGGAAAAATTTCATAAATTAACAAAGAAAAAATAAAAAAAAGAAAAACAACTTATTTTGGTAAATAATTTTAGCCACGGATTTGCCTGAAATGGATTTGCGCATGGAAAAATTGTATAAATTAATAAAGAAATTTTTTAGTAAATAATTTTAGCCACGGATTTGCCCGAAATGGATTTGCACATGGAAAAATATTATAAATTAACAAAGGAATTTTTTAGTAAAGGAATTTTTTAGAAAATAATTTTGACCAAGGATTTGCCCGAAACGGATTTGCACAAGGAAAAATTATACAAATTAAGGAAGAAATTATTAGTAAAAAATTTTGTCCAGTTGTTTGTTATTATTATTATCCCCCCCCCCTTTTTTTTCATTTGTCTGTAATTTACCTTTGTTTTATCTTCATTTTGAACATATCTTATGAGTTCTATTTACTTGCAGCTTATGCGCATTAAATGATACTTATTGCTTTTCTTAATTTTTTTCTGTTTTTTTTTTGTACTTATTTATTTTGCTGTATATATATATATACAGAGAGAATTGGTGCAATTTAGTAATATCCCCTACGTAATGTCCTAGTAGCTAAGTGTGAAATTAACTTATCTGTATAGTTAAAGAAACGAAATACAAGAAGTGAATTGCATAATGGTTTTTGTGCGTAAAAACATTTAGTTTATTTTAATTTTGTGAATGAAATCTTAAAAACATTCGTTTTGCGGCTTCATTATATCTAGATTTATCGAAGTCATTGACTCCAGGAAATGCAAAATAAAGTAATTTTTTTACGCTAATTTTATTTTTAACTTTTATATCAATACTGTTTAGTCTGATAAATAATCTTGTTTTCCTTGTCTCAAAACAAGCTTATTTGTTTCCCTTTTCTTTTTTATTTAATAATTTTTTCTAAAAAAAAAGAACTTTTGTATGTTTTTCTTTCATTTTTTTATTTCATTATTTTTTTTTTCTATCTTATTTTTTTTTTTTTTTTCAAATTATGTCTCAAACAAGCATGTGTCATACGTTGTATTTTCTTAAATATGTACAAAAGCGAATCCTTATGATGAAATGTTCTACAATTTAGGAAATTTATTATTATTATTTTTTTTATTCATTTATTTTATTTTTTTTTTTTTTTTTTTTTTTTTGCTTTTTCATGTCTCGCTTAAAAACATCTATGTTTCCATAGCCGTATTTTAAATATATGAGTGGAGCTTATTTCAGATATCATTTTTACACTATATCTGCTCCCATACACAAATTATTATAGTATAATCAGAATTTTGTAACCCATATCTTACATGATTCGAGTTTATTAACTGTAATAAAAACCTTACTCTATAAAAAAAGGTTTATGAAAATTGAGCAAAGATATGTCCAAATAGCTCCAAAATAAATATAGTCAAACTTGAAAAACCCATGTATTCATTATGGAACATGACTTATTGACCATGTACTTATGAATTATTGAACATTATTGATCATTATTGATCACACAGATACATCATCTCCAATTACACTGGGGAAATTAATTTTTGCTGCATTTATATAAATACTTCGTACAGACTATAATTCTGGTGTGGGGATTTTAAATCTAAAATTGGTTTTCTTAGAAAGCTCCACTTTTTTCGAATAACATTTTTAGTCTATTATTAATAAACAAGTTTACAAACGTTATATATAACAGGAGGACGCATAAATATAGCGAACTTCTAGGAAAGTTAAGGCACATCATCAGGATATTGGGATCCACGTTCGCGGTTAAGAGCTCTTCTCTATTATAAACTGTTCAGAGGCACACAAAGAAACAGTTCATAATAGGGAAGCGCATAAAACCGCATATAACGACATTCCCGAGTATGGGTACCCATGCAATTTTTAAACTGGTTACTTTTCTTGACTCCCCTTGATGTTTGTCACAACTTTTACTCGACATTTATATAAGTTTTTAAACTTGTGAATTCGACAAAAAAAAATAGACTAAAAATGTCATTTAGAAGAAAAACTGCAGCTTAGTAAGAGAAACCGGTAGCAGATTGGAAATCAGCGACGTGAAAACATCCAAGATCCGTTAAAAAAATCTCATGCATTAGAAGACTCAGCTCCCATTTTTTCCATTTTCCATTTTATGGTCAATATAAAATCTATGGACAGTATAAAATCGTTGTGTGATGCAACTAAAAATTTTATACTTAAAAATTCAAGCTAACATATTTAGTCTTGAGTCATAATATCCTACATATGGCGCGTTGCATTGCGTTTGTATACCATAAGCATGATATCGCATTGTATAATTGTGTCTTAATATCGTAAATTCAATCTCTAATGAAAACATTCTACCTAAATGTAGCTAAAGTTCCATCTCAACGAACGGAAGGAAAAGGACGAAACTGTGATCGCTTGTACGCATCGCTTGCCTTCAGTATTTTGAGTCCCATGCATCCAGAAAACTACCCATCTGATGTAGAATGTAAATACACCATTAGGAGATTGGGACCACGGATCTGTCGACTCAAACTCTCATTCCGACAGTTCGATGTTGAATCAAGTGAAGGGTGTGAATACGACTATTTGGAAATTGATGGGCAGAAAACTTGTGGTACCTTGAATGCAGGGCATGTTCGTAAGTGTTCTAGTCAGTGGCATAAATATTATCATAACATTTGCTTCATGCATGCAATTTTCATAAGGATTAAATTCTCAAACTGCAGTTTTTAATGTCTTTTTATTATTTTTAAAAATAAAATAACGTTTAAACCTTCGATAGTTGATTTTTGGTGAACATTTTGTCATAAATTGACTGTGAAAAAAGGAACATTTATGATGTGTTTCACTCTTTACAAATTAAGAGTGTTTTTAAGAAAAATTAACGCTATACCAGTTTTCAAAAATGGTTTAAACATCGTGTTTCGTTAAAGGTTTTTTATTTTTCTCACCAGGATATCATACGGTATAGCAAATAAAGAAAGCAAAACAAAAGAAAAACCAGCAATAAATATAGAAATATTTCAAATTTTATTTACAATCGTTACTTTAGTTATTCTATATGTTAATTCTTGGTCAAGCGGCATACATTAGTGTGATAATCTAGTTTCTGCCAATCTTCATGAAAGACTATAGCATCAACGATATTGACATTGCTAGCAATCTTTTCACACAGTTCTAGTAAATGACACGACAAATGACAATAAAAATAAAACTTTTACATAGATAACCTCATAAGGAAAGTTACTCATGAAAGAATTACCGTGCTGTCAATTTCATAATACCATGTTGAATGGAGGAACTGGTCTTTCACATTGATGATTGTCGTTTGACCAATTGTTCACGCATAAAACACATTAATGATTTGAATGAAACCAAAATTGTTTATGTATTTAGCGCAAGGTTTGATTTTTCTATATTGTTATTATTATTATTGTTATAACTTTCTGAAATCTCTTATGTGTAATAAATAACCGTATATATGCTTTTGTAATTAATCAATTTGGCAAAATCTGACTTATGAAATCTTTACTGCTTTCTTGCCCAGAATCAATGAATTGGTTCATAGTTTTTAAAATTGTACATACTTTTTATTTTAGACATTTCTGCATATTTACGGAATATTCAATATTTTATATTTTATAACTGGCGTAGAAGAGCTGACCCAATTCTGGGTTTACAACTATCAATGTTCTGCTCCTTAGTTTTGTAATTAACCCGACCCAGAAGACCAGGGAACTGCTATATCAAGCATTGGGAGAAACTAGCATTAGTGGAAGACCTTTTGAAGTAACTAACCCGCATTCACGTTACATGGAGAGGGAAACTACGAAACCCTCCCATGGTTAGTTTGACAGCATGGGGACTCTAACTAATTGATTTAACATATAAGAGTAAATGTGAAAAAACATAAAATTAACATTTTAAAAGTTCAACCTATAATTGACAAACATAAACATTAGAAGGCTCGCTGCTCTGATAGCACTGCCATCGAGTAGAAAACACACATACACGCAGATTGGACACTCGCTTTATGATTCAGAATGTCGTGGAAAGACATGCGACAAAACTGGTGTAATCTAAATAAAAATCTGAAGCTGCAAAAAGTTTAGCATAAGCAAATTCAACTCTGTAAATTAAGCATCCTTGTAAAGAAACACTGGTAATTAATAGTGAAAGCGTATAATTCCATTATGTGATCTGATACAATAGCTTAATCCCTTGTTAATTTGTAACGATTATAACAGTTTTACTCTTCAACTGGGGATAATTTTTGGAAACTTTGAACTAAATGTTCCCAAGCGGACATTAAAAAGAGTCTGTTTGATATGCAAGAATGAAATCAGACTGAGTTCCGAATTCAATTTTTAAAAATCTAACTCTTTTTTTTTTTATAGAAATGGTTGAATTTAGAGATTACCAAACAAAATTCATATTTCATTCCGATTCTGCAAATACAAGACCCGGATTTGTAATCAAAGTTGAACAAGAAGAATGTCCAGATTCTCAATCAGCAATAAAAGGTGCACTCCCTGCTCAGCAGCCACCTAAAATGCAACCACACTTTGAGCCTCCAATGCATCCACCACCTAAAGGACAACCACATTTTGAGCTACCAGTACAACAACCACCGAATTTCCAACCAAACTTCCAACCACATTTTGAACCTCCTGTTGCTGAACCTCCACCAGTGGAAGAGCATTACATTTATCCTCCTGGACATGTAGATTATGAACATTTAGTAGATTATCCAATATTCGAAGCAACAGCGTTGCAAAGGACTTTACAGGTAACAATTGAGATTTTTCAATTAAAAGCATGTTTTTTTCTTCTTAATTTAACCCAATGAGGGTTTTGCACGTAAAAAGTGGTATTTTAACCTGCTGTCTTCTCTGTATTGAACCGGTTTTTTCATGTTAATAGATAGGGGAACAGTGTATAGGGGAGAAACATTCTCCCAATTTTGCTCATTTTTCTTAACCAGTTGGTTGAAGAAAAACAAAGTGGATTTTGCTTTTTACACTTAAAGTAAAATAGAATAAACTACGGATGTATTCACCATTTATAACAACAAGACTTCTTTTAAGAGTGTAAAAAAAATGGAAAAGCTAAGTAGTAGTAAATATTAAATTACATTTTAAACATTCTTTTTCAGGGTTTTAAAATTTTTAAAACCAGTTTATATAGATAGAATTCATTTATTATCGCTGCAACCCTTCACACCAGGGTCCCTTTTATATATTTATTTTTTCTTGACACTCTTATAGCAAGAGAAAATACATTTTGATATTTTTTAATAATAAAAATCATTCTTATAGTTACTAAAACATCTGCTAGGTTATCGAAATAATTTTTCTTCTAAAATATAAATCATAAAAAAATTTGTTTGAATTTTTTTTTTTATATCCAAAGGTTAATCAGTAATTAATTTTATAGATTAAATAAATTTCGATGATGACTAACTGTTTTTTTCTTAGATCTAAATAAGTGCAAATTTGTAAAATTATTATTTGGATTATTATTATTTAATTATTAATTAAAAATTATTTCGACTACCACTCTATATAAAAAGGATTAATAAATATGCTTACTTTTTTTGCAATATTTTTTTAGCACATTAAATGTTTGCATAATTGATGTTAAGTTCCTCTTACATCAATTGCTATCTGACATCTGTAACATCAATTGCTATCTCTCTTCCATCAAAGCTAATCGTAATCAGAGAGCGTAAAAACAATTAATTATTATTATTTAACTGTTGAGAAATTTAAAAAATATTAACTAAGTTATTATAATAAAAAATTATCTGACTATGAAATATTAAACCACCAGTTTCATAGTGATAAACAAATTTAAATGTTGGTCATGAATTTCTAGTCATAAGCATTGAGATAATTACATATTTGAAGATTATTGCCAGGTATTAAATCTGTGAAACGTGCATCCGGATGTTGAACAATATATGAGTTACCAATAAAATTACTTGAAATCACTTGATCTTCTCACCAATCACTTGTTCTTGAAATATTTTTAACTCGATATGTTAGTCATTGCCGAGATGTTTAAGACATGAGTTTTTGTTTAAACAAAACGTTTCAGTAAATCGAGGTCATAAAAATTTTTAGATTCAACATGCTTTTTTTTCAGACTGCCAACCAAAACTGTGATCGGACATTTCAGCGTCCAGAATTCGAAATCAGGAGTGTGAATTTTCCTATGCCATATCCAAACGGTGTGAATTGTCGTTACTTAGTCAAGAAGGCTTCAAACGACATATGTTGGGTGAAACTTGTATTTTTACGCTTTGACCTCGAACCCAGTGATGATTGCCATTTTGATTACCTCAGCATCAATGGAAGAAGAATTTGTGGAACACTTCAAGAGGATGAGATTAGTAAGTGAAATAATTATTGCTTCTATAACTCTGTTTCCATAATTAGAAGGTATATTTGGTTGTTAAGATCTGAAATAGGACAGACTATTATATGTATATAGTTGAATGTTATATAGCAGGGGAGGCCAGTCTGCGGCTCGTGAGCCACATGCGGCTCTTTGAAGGATTATTTGTGGCTCACGATAAATGTATCCTAGTTCCCTTTAAATTTTTGTGCTATTATATTTTAACAAAATTATTATCGTTCCTTGACGAATCGACAGGTATCGCAGATCTTCCGCAATTGGCAGTTTTTATACGTTTTGTTCCACCTAACTTCGTTGCTAAAGAAGAATTATTAGATTTAGTAGTACTTCAAGAGTCAACCCTCGGTGTCGATATTAAAAATGCATTAGATTCCATAATGAAAACTTTTGATGTGCTTCTTAATAAACTTTTAAACATTGCAACTGATGGAGCTCCGGCAATGTTGGGTAAAAAGAATCGGTCTTATTGGGATTTTAAGAGATGGTTCTCAAATTCCACAATTCATACCGATTCACTGCATAATTCAGCGAGAACATCTCGTTACAAAATATTTAAAATAACCTGATGTTATGAAAACAGTGTTACTCATTGTAAATTTCAAAAAATAAAAAAATTCATCGACAATTCAAAAATTTCCTTAAGAAATAAGGGACGAAGAACTTCCAAATAACATTAATTTTTAATATTTAAATTCAATACACATATTTTGTACTTTTGTTTATATGTTTTCAATAAATATAATTTCTGTAAAAGAAATTTTTTCATACTTTTTTTGCCTACCTTTTAAATACGTATTTAATTGCGGCTCGAGAAAAATTTCAAATTTTGAGAAATGGCTCGACATTTAAAGAGCTTGGCCACCCCTGTTATATAGAATGTTATAAAATAAACATAAACCTAAGGCAAACGCAAAAAGGCTATAAAAAGGTCTGTGCAAAAAAAATTTTTTTCGAAATAAAACTTTCTTTTAATATGCAATGATCCTGTGTTTACTTCTTGAATACTTCAATGGATTCCTAAATCAATGATACCACCATAATCTGTTTACTTCCTATGAAACATACATCAATACACCAATTGCGTTTACACCAATTGCGTTTTTGTAGAAAATATTTGTTTCAGTCAACAGTTATAGTAAAAGAATGATAACTTGGCAAAAATTAATACTTTATTAGTGAACATATAAAATTATATTTTAAGATAAGTTTCATTCATTTACCTTTTGTCGTATTCAAACATGCATAATGAAAAAAATACGTAAAGCAATTTAAAACGTAAAGTATAAAGGAATTTTTTTTTCTTACTATTTTTCTTTTTAAGTTTTTTTCAAATTCACATTATTGACTAAAATGTATGCATTTTATTTTTTAAGCTATGCAGTTTTTAAGAATAATCATCATCTCTTATGGAACTCATATTGTTTATATAGAAGAAAAATGAAGTGTATAATTGAAAAATTATGTGCTATGCAAGTATTTCGAATGTGGCAAGACAAGAAAGCGATCATTATCAAAATCCAAGATAATAAGAAACAGAGAATTTAGCCAATCTACGTACATAGTTCCGATTTTTTAATGAAATAGATAGAGATATTTTATAATAAAAAGTGGCTGGGTGGAGATATTTAGAGATATTTTGTCGTCAGCCTTCTGAGTCCAAGTCTGCGGGTTCGATCCCCGACCCAGACACTGGATTTTTGGGATGCAGAATATCCTCAGCGGCCATGTCGTATGATTATGCGGCATGTAAAAGATCCCTGGAGAGCCTTATTGGCTCTTGGCATTTCCGGCAAAATTAAAATTCCTAGTGCACTTAAGCATCCAAATAGAGTCCGCGTGCTGCCATCTAGTGTGGCAGAAACTAGACGTCCAAATTAACTTGGCCAACGGTATCTCACCCATAGTGGTCCTGAAAAAGTGGATACCACTTCTGGAGAACGCACTAGGTCTGCTCATCGGGAAGACTGATTGTGCAGCTCATAGGGGAAAAAAAGAAGAAAAAAAATTATAATAAAATATAACTTATCAAATGATTAATAATTTAGTTTTTCCAAATTAATTAAACAAATTAATTCTTAGAACATTTTCATGACAGACACAACTAAGTTTATTAAAAAAAAATTAGATTTTATTATCTTTCAAAACATATAAATGCAAAAGAGATTTTGAATATATTTTTAAAAAAAATTGAATAATTTATTAATTTAATTTTAAATTTATTTAAATAAATTGAATAATTTATTAATTTAATTTTTAAAATGTTTAAATAGAAATTTTTAATTCTCGTCAAATATAGGCATCTACATAAAATTTAATTCCGTGAGGAAATATACTTTTTTTGTATAATTTCATAATCTTTTGCTCTCTCAGTGTTCAAAAAAAAACATATAAAGTAAACAAATATTTGCAGGAACTTTCGAATTCAAATACGTAAGGAATATTTCAAAATAATGGACAATGTTTATTTCTTGTATTTGGCGACGTTACAGATTTTAGCACGAACCAGGATTGTGTAATTCATTCATTTGATGATGAAAACGATGATCAAATGAATATCAAGGCTACTATTCTATTTTTAAGATACATCTTATTTTTGGAAAGAGAATTATCTTTCCAAAGCGGCGTTTGGAATATTAAACTAACAACACCTGGAAATGAACTTATTATCACAACATTGTAATCGAAAGATTTATATTGTGTTAGTCATATCAACTGAGTAAAAATATTTTTAATAGCTAATTTATCTTTCCTAGCTTAATATGTTTTCATGTACTATTAGCACCTTAAAAAAATGGGCTTCTTTCATAAATTATTTTAATCGTAGGTAAAGACGTAAAAATATTTTTTAAATTCTTTCTCGTCACTATAAAAAAAAAATTCGGAACAATAAAAACTTCTAAACAAGTTGATAATAACAGAAACAATGACACACACGTCTTTGAGGTTTTTAATTTTGCCTTAAAATCAGTTAATAAGAAGTTCTTTTATTCGGAAAATAATAATCGAACTTTGATTTTGATTTACTTAATTAAACTTTGATCTTTTTTCTTTATATTTCTAAGCATCCTGACGCTACCAAGCTTCATTCAATAATTGAGTTTATCTGGCATAATGGAAAAAAAAATAATTAAATATCTGAAAACCTTACAATAAATTATTTTTTTGAGAAATGAGAGCTATAAGCAAGCAAACATCCCTGACACTATCTATTAAATTATCTAAGTGACTAAATTTAACACTATCTTTGCAGTTTTATTAATATCAATGGCGCAAACTGAAAGAAAGTTAAATAAATTATTTTGTTTAAATGTCTTTCCTGAACGATCTGATTGAAATTGGTGACTGAAATTGCCCCTTGTCAAAATTTTGAGACATTAGAACAAACAGTTTTGGAGTTATATGACACACTATTATTTGTCTATTTCAAATAAAAAAATTTCGTGTCCGGGATAAACACACACACATATAGCATAATATAATAACATATAATAACATAATAAAGACAAAAGGATAAAAGAAGAGAGAAAATGGAGAAAATGAAGAAAAATAATGATTTTAAAAGAAAAAATTTTAAAAATTATTTTGAATTTAAAAAAGTTTAGTTTTAAATTTAAAAAGTTTTTCAATTTGTAAATATTTTTCAAATCCTTTTTTTAATATTTTTTTCCCTCTCCATAAAAAATTTACATCTTTTTCCTTGTTTTCTCTATATTTTTAACAATGCTACGACCTCAGCATTATGCTACTGAGTTCTGATATAATTTCCGAACAAAACATTTTCCATAAGCATAATGTCAAAAAGAATTCAATGCGACTATAATTTGTTTTAGGAGCCTATCTGTTTAATTCCGACGAAATCACGATGTATTTCCGTTCTGATGGTGCCAATGCCCACAAGGGTTTCTTGATTCGAGGTGAACAACTGAAATGCAAACCAAAAACACCGGAAGTTCCAGTCCAAAGTAAGTTTTGACTAATAGCTAAAACTATTTCTCCTAATTATGTATTTAATGAAAACTTAATGGAGTAATAAAAGTTTTCGAACTTTTAATTATCATAAAAAAAAATCTATTTTGAATAATATTTCAAAAATTTTATGTCCTTTTCAGACAGTTAACTGAATTTTATTGAAATTTATTGACTAATAGCTAAAACTATTTCTAATAATTATGTATTTAATGAAAACTTAATGGAGTAATAAAAGTTTTCAAACTTTTAATCATCATAAAAAAAATCTATTTTGAATAATATTTCAAAAATTTTATGTCTTTTTCAGACAGTTGGCTGAATTTTATTGAAACTTTATCTACACTACAGTAAAGTCTAGATGTAAACCTTTATTTCAAATTCCTAATAAAACTTTTATTCGGAATGTCTTTTTAATCATCATCATGTTTCTCAGGTCATCATTTTTATTTTATTTTATAACTGTTGTTGAACAGCCAACCCAATTTTTTAGGTTTACTACTACTAATGTTCAACTCCGCAGCCTTGTAATTTTGAACCCAATCCAGAAGAGAAGGGGACTCCTATATCAAGTATTGTGAGAAATTTGCTTTCGTAGAGGACTTTCAGATGGAACTAAACCGCATTTGCGGTACATGGAGAGGAAAACCACGTAAACCTCCCTCGGTTAGCCTGACGGCAAAGGGGACTCTTAGCCCATGATCCGTCTACCACTGAGGATATTTTACGTCAGAGCTGTGGTCAGTGCAAGTCGGATGTGGAATTCGTATTGACAAGCCATCGCTGGGATTCGAATCCGGTTCACCTAATTTGAAGGCGAACGTTCTATCCCCTGAGCCATCACGGCTCTCTGCTCATTATTATCGAAGTTTACCTTTTCATTCACAATTTACAATATGTTTAAAATATATATAAAAAAAATGTTCCGTAATCACCGCCCTTATTAAATGCATTTTCTATAATCATCTTTAAAGCTAAATTTTAAATACTTGTGTGTCAGTAGTCACAATTTAAAGTCTAAAAACTTAGAAAATATTACAAAAAGACTGACGTATATCATTTCTGAAATCAATAAATTCATTACCAAAATACAAGTTAAAATCGTTAAAAATCAGCTCGTATTTTGAAGGAAGGCGGAAGGAGATCCTATTATTATTTTTTTATTATTAGAAATATTCAAAAAGCATCACGGACATCATGATAAAGCCCCTACTTTGTATTTGGTAGAAAAATCACGAAGAGATCATGGACAACGAACAAATTAAAAGGACATTCTCAATTTTTTTGCATTGATTAGAATACTGAATAAGGGAGGATGGATAACAGACAAATTGATATTATTCTTATCAATACTGATTTCTTTTTTTCTAAAATATGCAAGAAAATCGGAACAATGATTAACGCTATTTCATTAAAGCTTATAAGTTAATTTTAATTAGCTTTAAGGTTATTTTCGAATTTCAGTTAGTTATTTCTTTTTTATTTTAATAAGTATTTTTGAACTTTATACCTCATCTATTTTCCTTGTTGTGATAGACTTTTGAAAAATTACGAGAATGCCATGCATGTTTTATTTCTTACTCTTAATTAACAATCCTTAACTTCGATGACTTTTCAACAGATAAAACTGGACCTTTAAGGTGTGATTCTTCGTTTGATCGGGACATTTTTGTCTTACAAAGTCCAGGTTTTCCAAATGCCTACCCGCCATTGCAGCAGTGTACTTATACAATTAAGAAGTCCAATCGTTATGTCTGTGGTTTGCAAATGACTCTGCTATCTTTTGACATTGAAAATGATGCCTACTGTCAGAGAGACTATCTGCAAGTTGAAGGAGAGCGATTGTGTGGTCCTATACCAACTAGAACTATCAGTAAGTAGTGTAACTCCTATTTGATATTTCAGTTTACATGATTGAAACAATAAACATTATGGCAATGAAACATAATATGGAAAATTAAACATTTATAGCAAAATGTCCTCAAATTAACAAATTCAAATGGAGGTAAACAGTTTGTCCAAGAGGGAGTGATATAAGTATCAGGTGATCCTAATTAATCCTAATGATCCTAATAATTCTCTTAATATAATCGCCTCATAATATATTTCTTTTTTTTTTTTCAAATAAAAAGTGCTGATAAAAAAAATTTTATCTCTGAACATTTCCGATACATTTAATCACTGATAATTGTCACATCACATTAATGACAATGTATTTAGTGTATGTATCAGGTTAGTTTTGGTAACTAATCCTAACTAAAAAACATTTACTGTCAGCATTCAATTTCGCTGTTTCCTTTTAGCTTCATATTTAAATAAATTGATATATAATGGTACACAGATCGGTATATATCTGTTAAATTAATACCGATATCAATCCTCCCAACTACTAAGCACTTTGTAAAGTTTTAGAAAACATATTTCCTGGTTTTAGCATAGGTATGTATTATTAGTTTAATAAATTATAATTAAATAACTTTTATTTACCACTGCATTTGTATGATTTAAATAATATAATAAAAGCCAAAAAAAGTCTTAATTTCAAAAAAAAAGTCTTTCTAAAAATTTTAGTTTATTAAAAAATTTTAGCTTTAGTTACCACTGAAAAACATGATTAGAAACAAATTTTAAATGCTGAAGGGTAAGTGAAATCAAATAAATTGTTGCAAGTTTTAGTTCTTTTATTATCTACTATTCTATATCATCGGTTGGCTGAAATCAGAGTACTTGGTATGCCTGCTTGTAATAACTATCTTATTTTTGTTTTTGTTTCCAGCGAAATAAGAAGTCTGTGGCTACTATTACACATTAACAAGCAAAACATTTATATTTATTTGAAAAATTTTGCAAAAATACAGCTGCAAGCGGCCCAGGGGCCCAATTTCAGCAGGATATCAAAAATAAATGTTATAATTTAAGTGTAGATGTATATTAATAGGTACCGATAGTGCTGCTACCATTGTTTTCTTATTTTTTTCATAAAATTAGCTGTCCTTTAGCTAAATTCATCCATTTATTCTTTTTTTATTTATATATTTACCAATTATTTAAAGGAAGCAGTTTCGATTTCATTCGAATGTAATCTGAAGCGTGTCAAAATCAGACGACTTCCAAAGTTCAGTCGCCCTTTTCGATTAATCGAAACGTGTTCATTGCCACGAGATTCCTTGACAACAACAAATAAATAACTATTACATCTCGAAAAATCTTTGGCTGTTTGCGAAAAACATGTTTACAGTGAGAAATGTAAGAATCATTAATATTTAGTTCAAGTAGAATGATAAGAATCATGTAGAAATTTTTCCTTGAACTTGAAAATGTCATCACTCCATTCAATACCGAAGTAGCATATTGTTGATGAATATATTGATAGATGCGAATTTCCATTTCTTTTTTCTAAAATAATGTTCCTTCAATATTTCTTCTAGCTCATTTTTTAAGAAATTCTTTTAATCTGAAGCAATCCTTTTTTTTTTTTTTTTTTTTCATTTCAAAAATATCACAATTAAAGATGCAATTTAAAAGTCAGAGTTTTTCGAATCCGTAATTGGGAATTTGAATCTATGTTCAACCTCTATCTTTTGAAGATCCTTTTCTAATAATTTTATTATAAATTCAAAAAAATTGTATCAAGGGTCCCAAAAATAAAATGAGACAAAAAGATTAAACATGAGTGTTAGAAATATATTAAAGTGATAGAAATATAAAGGTTGCTGTGTTGCAATGGAAACAAGATATTAATTTTAGCTTAGTTTCAAAATTAGTTACAAAGTCTGCCAAAAGATAGCGCTAATAACTTACGAAAGCTATAGCAATAATTTGAAGAAGAAAAATTACAATTTGCAGACTGGACATGGGTTCCCATTCAATTCTTAATAATCTTTTTGATGTGTCCTACCTCTACCAAAAAGTTGCCGCAACATTTAGCTTTTCGATTTTTTTTTAACTATCACTAAAAGAAAAAAAAATTTCCGTTAAATAGAAAAGAAAACTATTAGTGCAAAATCTTGCTATATCATTTTTTTCTGAAATTTTTATGCTTCTTATAAAAAGTTATCGTAAATAAGTTTTCTTAATTCAATTTGTTTTATTTAAAAATAAAGCATTTTTATATTTAAAAAATTTATGGTACGCACCAAAACATTATCAAGTTACGTACAAAAGAGACATTTTAAAACTTCTTTAACAAACATAATACTGACTGATTTAGTCAATAAAAAAATATCGTTCTTAATTTTGTAATATTTAAAGCTTTTTTTCAGCAATCTTTTAGATTAAAAATCATTTTTCCACTTTAGTCTAATTTTATTTAATTTAGCAATTTTTTTTTTCTGAGATAAATTCAAAATTACATTTTTCTTTAAACTTTCCTAAATGAATTGATTTTTTTTTTCTCTTAACATTTTTTCGAACAGTAATTATTATTTCTTTATTTCAGGAAACGTTCCATTTGCTGGGGAAACTATAACTATAAAGTTTAGATCTGACACAAAAAATGAGCGACCCGGATTTTCAATACTTGCAAATCAAATGGAAGATTGCGAAGATATCAGGAGATCCGGTATTTTTTGCATAATATTTTATTACATTCACTATTTCGTCATCATGTAGAATGATTTATCATACGTAAAGAAAATGAATTCAAATAGAAAATTAATGAACAAGAACAAACTTTACCAAAAGTGTGAGTCAGTAATGTCAATGGTGCTTCCAATACAAAATAAAAGAGTTTATAAAAATTTAAAATTAAGTGGGAAAAAATATTTTAGAATATAACATTAATTATAGTTATAGCAATAGCATGAGTCTTGCTTTGAGAATTGAGCTAATCATTAAGAACAGTGATAAGCCACACAAAAATTAATGGTGGTAGCAAATTTCCACTTTTTCTGTGCTTTGGTTTGTTATGTAATGTTACTTATTTTATTTATTATTTCACTGTAACATAATCACGTAAGATTTGTCATTGCCATGTAATGGGCATAAATACGTTGGGCCTCTTTTTTGCTAGAAATGATTAGACACGATAAAATTTTTACCATCATTTTTATAAGAAACATGAAAACATTTATTAGGCTGTTGGTCGTCTTGAATCTTGATTTAAAAAATTTGATTTGAAATTGTTCGGACAACTACAACACATTATTCATTAAAAAGTATTAAGGAATTGCAATGATATTTGTAAGTAGCAGCCTCACTTTAAAAATCTTCTGCACTTTTTGGAAAAATTTCTTCCACTGGCACCTAAATGTAAGTTTTAATGCAAGCTTCCTTGTTCTGAAATTTTGATTTAATGTTATCTTCTACACCAATACATGTAAATGAGTCAAAAGTTTATATGAAAAGCCACTTTTGTTCTAGTTCTTGGTGAGGTGTTTAAAATTTCGGCAAAATCCCCGAAAATTCTGAAAGTTTTAATTTCTATTTGTCCACCTCTGTATGAAATATTTCGCAAAAAACAAAACGCAGTAGCAGGATTGTCACGGGCAGCTAAAAATGCAAAAGGTGGCTAATATTTTATAAAAATTACCAAAATTTATGTTTTAGGTTTAAATATGAATAATTTGAAATGTAAGTGATAATGGTAGTTACGATCGAGTAATTTAAGAAATATTAAATAAGCAAAAAGTAATTAAGTTTTTGCCACCT
Source organism: Parasteatoda lunata (assembly GCA_949128135.1). Classification (NCBI taxonomy): domain Eukaryota; kingdom Metazoa; phylum Arthropoda; class Arachnida; order Araneae; family Theridiidae; genus Parasteatoda; species Parasteatoda lunata. The sequence continues at coordinate 68,769,581 of OX421976.1, read as the reverse complement.
TTTACATTTATACTTGACAATTCAATTACTCCTTAACATTTTTAAAAGTCTTCTGTAAAATAAATAGAACTTTACATTTCAAAGAACCAGCTTGTCTTTAACTTAAAAGTAAATAATTTTTCAACCTTTTTTTTTACGTTTTGAGTATACAGGATAGTGAAATCTTATCACTATCTCATTGTAAATTAAAGACTGAGGCTGAATTTAAATATAGAAAACAAAGTTGTAGTAAATTTATAGGTTAACGTGAAAATCATTTCTTTTTTGAAATACCACTTTAATTTTTAAAAAATATTCCTAGTCATTCAATCATGTATTTTTTTAGTAATATAGTATAATACTACAACCTTTAACATGCAGTTTTAATGCTATTTGTAACTTTTATTATAAATCATAATAGGTCATTTGATAAATAAATTAAACATAGTTTTATAGATAGAAGTTAGATTCTTTAAAATGTGAATAAAGGGTTGTTTGATAGGTAAAGTACAATTTTTTTTCTATTTCAAAAATTTTAATAATAAATTATCAAATAAACCATTATGAATCGAATGGTGTTCCATTATGGGCTGTCATGAAAATAATGTTGATATGCAAGAAAAAAAATTTCTTCAAATTGTTCTTAAATTAAAATTTTGAAAGAAAATGTTTTATTTGTTAGCATCTTCCGTCAATGAGTGCCATCAGGATTATTCTGCAGAATCTTTCTTACTGCAAAGTCCTGGTTTTCCTGAAGAATATCCTCCCGAGTCTTTTTGTGAATTCCGCATCAGGCGCCGTTCTCCAGCTCATTGTAGAATGGAGTTAAAAGTATTGAGTTTTGATTTAGAAGCAGGAACTGATGATCGATGTGATGCAGATTATTTAGAATTGCCTGCCGGGTTCAAACTCTGTGGTCAACTACCAAAAGATCATACAGGTATAGTTTCGATTTTTTCGACTAATAATGGATAATCTTTAGTTACAAAACCCTTTTTTCATTAAAAGTATTACACTGTATGAGGTTAGCGTAAGAACACATTTCCGAAAGCGTAATATTCACTACTTGCCATTAAGAGTGTTCTACCAGGAATATAGCACGCCACACTCGTGAAAATTGCATGACATATAAATCGTGATATGATATGTTAATGGTTAGATTGTCATTTCATTCATGTAAAGCAGGCGACAGCAGTGACACCTATTATGCATATAAAGACAGATGTTTGAAAGCAATTTTCTCTTTCTCAACTTCTATTTGAAACTTTATTTTCTACTTAAATCTTTGTTGCAATGCCTCGTGTAAGAAGAACAAATGCCTACCAGTACGTGTCTGATTTTGATTAAGGAAAGATTGCGGATTGCGTTTCATCCTACTGAATTATTGCAACTCGCGTTGACCGAGATCTTTAACTATCCACTTAATATCGAATCGATTGGTTCCGGACTGTCATGTGGAACGCCGTACTGTATTTCAACGCCCCTTCCCCACTAGGGACAGACAAGAAGACAGACATCTTATCCGCCTTAAGCGGTCGCAAAAGAACATTACGAACCATGCTCATGGAAATTCAGTCAGTTTGCAGTTACCAGTTTGCGTTTAAATACTTTCGCAGCGTTTGCAGTAGTATAGACCTCAAGCTTGACAACCAAGGCTGCTACTACTCTTGACGCTGCATCAATCACAGGAGCACATTCAGTGGTCTGATCAATGACCAACCTGTGCCCATGAATGGTGGTACGTCATCTTCACAGCCGAATGCCGGGACTGTATACAGAAAAATGATGGCCCCCATGTTTGACGGCATCATGGAGAACGCAAATTGCCAACTTGCATTCGACATTGTCATACTAGTCAGTTACCTTCAGTGAGTATATTCAGTGCTATTGGATACGTGAGTCGATCACCCATTGTTGGCATTTCAGGCATTTTGAACGCCGCGTGTTACATTACACACGTGGTAAGACCAGTGGCTCTGCTCTATTTCTAAAACCTCTCTAATAATCAGCGGGATAATGCACGATTGCATACTTCCTTCCTTGATACAAAACATGTCCTACAGTCATCGTGGTAAGCGCGTTCTGATCATTTTCAAACAATTAAAAATGTGTAGCTAATGGCTGACGAGCAGTTGACTTGACCCCATGCCAAGTACTACTATCATTGAGCAGTGGTGTAATCATAAATTAGCAATGACAGAAGTTTCCGAAAATGCCAAGTTATGTCTGCTTGTCTCTTCTGGTCCTGGTGGACAAATGCTGCTATTTCAGTCAGAGGAAGCAACTTTAGGTACTGATTTTTCAGTATTTATGCGTCATAATTTTCCGCAAATTTAATCACTATTATGTAAGTGTCTAAAAAATACGATTATGCTATTTGCATTCCTTTTCCGGGGCAGCAGTGTTGTAAATAGGAACAATATATTTATATCAAACTTGTCACGCACTATCGGATAACAATGTTGCCTGTATAGAGCTAATGTGAAAACGTGACTTGGAGCCACTATTTCTATTTTTTATGGTTATGACGTCCGAATTTTTTCTATAAGCAATCGGATAAAACATAAAACAATATTTTTTTTTCATATTTGTTCTTTATTATATAAAACAACTTAAGTTTGGATTTTTTTAAATTAAATTTCCTATTAGCTCTAATTGAGCTTACTAAATATCCATTAAAATAAGCAAAATTAATTTAATTATGAAGTTTCAGAAATTTAAAATATAAAACTTTTATGTCTTTAAAATTATAATTTTCCACTCTTTTCTCTTGCCTAGTTTAAGATAATTAAAAATCTGTAGGGATCAATATAATATATTTAATACGCAACATAAATAGGAAAAGCAGAAATCCACTGGCATAGTTTTCAGTCAGAGGAAGCAACTTTTGGTACTGATTTTTCAGTATTTATGCGTCATAATTTTCCGCAAATTTAATCACTATTATGTAAGTGTCTAAAAAATACGATTATGCTATTTGCATTCCTTTTCCGGGGCAGCAGTGTTGTAAATAGAAACAATATATTTATATCAAACTTGTCACGCACTATCGGATAACAATGTTGCCTGTATAGAGCTAATGTGAAAACGTGACTTGGAGCCACTATTTCTATTTTTTATGGTTATGACGTCCGAATTTTTTCTATAAGCAATCGGATAAAACATAAAACAATATTTTTTTTTTCATATTTGTTCTTTATTATATAAAACAACTTAAGTTTGGATTTTTTTAAATTAAATTTCCTATTAGCTCTAATTGAGCTTACTAAATATCCATTAAAATAAGCAAAATTAATTTAATTATGAAGTTTCAGAAATTTAAAATATAAAACTTTTATGTCTTTAAAATTATAATTTTCCACTCTTTTCTCTTGCCTAGTTTAAGATAATTAAAAATCTGTAGGGATCAATATAATATATTTAATACGCAACATAAATAGGAAAAGCAGAAATCCACTGGCATAGTTTTCATTTAATTTTTTTATGCTGGCAAAAAATACAGTAAGTATTTTAGAATGAAGTATAACAGTTGCTTTTAAAAATTTGAAGGCTCACTTTAATTAAATAAAAGATTTATTTGGTGAAATATCTCAAAAGCAAACAAATGGTGCAAAAGTATTAAATTGTAATGTAATGAAACATTTATGGTGCGAAGTATTTGGAGCAAAAGCTAATAAGTAGATTAATAAGTAGTTCCTTACAATGTGAGAATGAAAATATTTCTTACTTTCAGCTCCTAGCAATAATTAGCAACCATTATTGAAAAACTAGTGGGCTCCACTCCCTGTTTGCTGACGCCCCCCAACCCTCGAACATTGCTTTGCAATCTTTTTTTGGTTTACTTTGCAAGTAATGCTTGCTACGCTTCCAACTAAGTCAAACCCATCTAAAATGTGTTTTAGCGTAAAATCTTAAGAATTCAAATCAATTATTGAAATCTTTAAAACTAATTCCTCTTGAAAAAATTTAAATTTTTAGTCCATAATAAATTAGTAAAATAAAAATACTTTAAATTGAAATAAATGACATGCAATTAAAAAGCTTTTTAATAATGCAATAGAAAAGAGTAATTATGTTTTAAAAAAAAACAATTATTATTAAAAATTCACAATACAATTATAAATTTCAGAACTCTGAGCTATTACTGTAAAGCTATTTTTATTAAAAATAATAATAAAATAATAATAAAAATAAAATTATAATTATTGAATCTGCAAAAGTATAACAAAAACATGATATAGAACACTTAGTTGATATGAACATTCTATTCACTATCAATTTCTCAATTATTCTTTCCAACTTATAGCTCAGTTTTTTCAGATTTCCGTTGACCACGCGGGAAAAGAATTTTCATTCAGAAATTTGTAAACATGTACAGTGCGCGAAAGGAAAAATGGACCACCCTAAATAACTTTTGATCTAATGATCGGATCTTCACGTTCTGAGACATAATTTTCATGGTTCGAGGGGACGATCTCAAATATGCTAATTGATTAGTGCAGACTATATTTTTTGTAACGAAATCAGACACAAAAACGTACTTTCTTTGCATAAACTTTTTTTTTTTGGTCGGATTCGGATTTTCGATCCCTAAAATATAGGGGGTGGGCACAATCTAGAAAATATTGTCCCATTAGTTTGGTCCAGACAGTGGTTCAAAGTTTGGACCCCGTAATGTCGATTTTACTTTTTGCGTATTTCACCATAGCTCGAGAACTCTTTAAACAAATTTTTAAAAAAATTTGACCACAATTATACAATTTGTTTATTCAAAGATAATTTATTCCAAAACATTACTTTTAGTAAATATTTATTATTTTTTATTATTTTATTTAGTAAAAAAAATTTTGAATTTTGATGCATACACATTTTCACATCATTTTAAAAAATTCTATTTTAAATGGCAAAAAATAAAATTTTAATTAAAGCGATCGAATAGTTTCTGATAAATCAAATTTTAAAAATGCCGTACATTTAAGGGGTCACAGTATCTTCGCAACAATTTTTTTTAAATAAAGGTATAATCATTCATTTTGTGGATGCTTTACGTGCTCATTTAACTTATAATCAATAATTTATCTTCGAAACATAATTAAACTGTTTAACTTTTTTTTGAATTTAAAAAAAAATTGAAAAAATTCACAATTTTTAAATCCCTAAGGCTTTTTTATTTTAACATATTTTCAAAAAAAAAAAATTCTTCTTGCTTAGAATATACATCTTAATAATTTTGTGCATTCATTTGTTGATACATCAATTAGAATATTTTTTTATAAATTATTTTGTAAAAAAGTAGAAAAAAAGGTTAAAAATTTCTGTTAGGTACATATAACATGCTGTAAAAATTGTAATACCTCCTAAAATGCTTATTCCATGCACAGTTTAAATCAGTGTATTATACTTAAGATAAAAAAGTTTACTTCAAAGCTTTATCTTAAATAGAAAAAATTCCTTAGGGATTTAATTAAGATTAAAACACAAAAGTTTCATCTATGAGAAAAGGCACTTTAAAGTCTGTCTGCTAAGCAAGTTTCTGTATTAGGACTATCTAAAATCATTCATAACTTTTTTAAAAATGTAGATAGAGAGATGATGTTTTTTCAGTGCATTCGAAATAGTTTGAAGTTTTATTATAAGCAATAAAAAAAATTTCGATATTTTGGTCATTTTTTGGGTACTGTGACCCCAAACTCACTTTCTCAATTCACTTTCAATTCACTTTCTCAGTTATTATTCGACCGATTTCGCTAAAAAAATTTTATTTTTCCATTAAAAATTGAATCGTAATCTTTAAAATGATGTAAAAAATTTTATACCTCTTAATTCAAAAATTTTTCGATCATTAGTAAATAAAATTATAAAAAATAATAAATATTTACTAAAAAGATATTTATATTTTGCATAAAATTATCTTTGGATAAACGAATTTCATAACTGTATGCAAAAGTTTTTCAATTTACCCAAAGAGTTTTCGAGACATGGTGAAATACGCAAAAAGTAAAATTGACATTAAGGGGTCCGAACTTAGTACCGCTCTCCTAATCAAGCTATTAGGACCATATTTCCCAGATTGCGGCTAACCCCTAAATTTACAGGGTCAGAAACCCGAATCCGTTAAATAAAACGTGTGTTTATTCAGAGAAAGTACGTTTTTGTGTTTGGTTTCGTATAGATCAAAATTATTCAGGGTGGTCCGTTTTTAATTATGCGCGCTGTACGTTTGCGCTTGCAATGCTTATGACAGTTCACATGATTGGTATTTCTTTGTTGCCATGTGATGTGTATATAATATATGTTCGTTATTATTAACCGATTAAAGGAAACGTGATATTTTCCGTCACACTTACCTACACACCCTTATTATTGTTTTGCAATTTTCGCTCTTAAATAACAAACATTATGTTCAAAAAATATTTGTTCAGAGGCTTCTCGGAATCAGAAAGAGACGCATATTTCAAACATTGTTCAATAAAAATGATGTTTTCTCTCACCATAATAATAAATACTCAGTCCGTTCATGGTTCAACTTTTTTGAAAACAATTTTAAAAGCTCTTTGTTGTCTTCATTCAAACCGTACTATAAAAAATCCTTTAACACATAAACAATCTTAGTTTATTGCTTCTGTTACGTGATTCTGAAATTTTTATTGTTATTTAGAAAATAACAAAAAATACTAAAAACCTCTTAGGAGTGGTTAATTAAAAATAATTAATATTTAAAATTTATGTAAATTCCCGAATTTTATAATGAAAAACATATGACTTTGATGTTTATTTAAAACATATTAAAATAAAAAAAATTAAAAAAAACAATATGAAAGTTTGCTACAAAATCATTTTCTAGCTATAAAGAATCAAAATCCAGACAGAGTTTCATTTCTCAGCCACTTGTTTACCCCTTGAACTAAAACTCTTTGATTTGTTAGTTTCCCATTTATAGGTGGTATATTTGTTTTATTTCTAGCAACAGCACTTGATGTGTACATCATTCGCTGGAGTGTAAAAAGACCCATAAGGAATAACAACAAATAAACAAAATTTGAAAACATTTGAAATACAAAAACAATTAGAACAAAGAAACATGAAATAGAATATCAACAATAGAAATATAAACAGAAAATCTGTCAGTTAGGTAGTATATTGATGATTGTTTCACATTAATAGGCAGCACTGACCTTGGCTATGTACATATTATGAATTCTATAGATACTTCCATACAATTTAAATTGGAGCAAGAAAGAAAATGAGTCTTTACCATTCTTAAACGTTACTCATAATTATGTGGAATTACTCACTATTCCCTTCCCCTTCATGGCTTATCACAGAAGGCGATACTCGAAAAAATGTTTCTAAAACTATGGAAATTCCGCATTAGTTGGAGAGCATGGTCAGGCATTTCACCGTTAAAAATCTAGCTGGAGTTAGATGTTGTATAATATTAAGTCATTTTTAAATTTTCAACTATATTCCACATTGATTTGACTTATCAAACACGCAAACTGCGTAGATTACAACCCCATTTGAAATTAGATGATGTTAGTAAACCTTCTGCAATCTTCAATAAGATTAGGCATACATGCTATGTTCAGGAAATGTAAATAAGAAGATTGTTTAATGTATTATCATTTTTTTAAAACTTTTTCATTACCTGTAATGTAATTTCAGATAACATCTTCTTTACTGAAGACGAAGTAGTACTATCCTTCAAATCAGATGGAACAACTCAACGACCAGGATTTTCTATTCAAGTTCGACAATTACAAGAATGTGGATCCGCCATGAAAAGTAACACCTTTTATTATTGTTTGTTTTAAACATACCAACACTTAATATATACCTATTACTACAATAGCCGGTCAAATGACCGGACTTTATGTTTTTTTGATTAAATGTATGAAATATGTATGTTAGGAAGGAAATAAACTAAAAAAAAACTATTGTAATTAAACAAAATTATGTATTATAATTAAACAAAATTATTGCTAATTTTTATGTATTACAAACACAAGGAATAAGAATTTTTAATTTATTGCTCAACGCATTTTTTACAAATACAGGATGTTTCCATTGTACATTTTCCGAAAAAATACTTCTTCTAATTATTATTATTCCTATAATTCTTATAATTATAAGAATTATAATTCTTATAATTACTCTTATAATTAACATCATTTCTTCTAAGAACTTATGCTGCCTTGATTGTTTCGACATTTTCCTGGGTAAAAACTAACAGTTAGTTGGAAATGAAGTAAAGCTATCGAAATAAAATATAAGCTACTGACCAAAACATTTAGTTTTTGTCACTTTTTCCTGAAACAAAAATGCCAATCTAAAATTTTAGGTACTTTCTTGAAATTTGAATTCACAGTTATTCTGATTGAACTAACTACGCAACAGTCTTTGCAGCAAATCGAATGCAATACGTTGAACACGCATTACATCGTAATTTCTGATCCGATAACCTTATAAAGCAATAAATTGTTCTCCCGGTCAAATGACCGGTTGTGGTAGAAATAAATAGCCTGCGACAAGTATTATTCGAAACAAGCAAAATGCAAAAAAAAATAATAATAATAGAATATTAACAGTATATAATTTGTTAGAAAAAGTTATGAAGTCAAATGTGCAAAAACGATAAGATGATAAGCGCATTTTCGATGCAAAAGTTCTTAAACGGTCATTTGACCGGTTATGGTATGTTTAGTGCTAAGTTCATACAATTGAACTGTCAATCGTTATGAAATTAAAGGTATTTAAATTGAGGAAAAAATCATATTTTCTTTTTTTTTAACGTTATAAAATATCTGTATTATTTAAAAATTTAGGCACATAAAAGAATAGCATTTTGACTTTTAAATTTATGAATGTTTCCCTTATTATTTTATGTATGTAATTATTATATGAAAGTGTTCGAAGTATCTATTAGCGATGGATAACTTTAGCTATAATATTACGGCACTTTTTGCTAGGAATTGTCAGAAAAGTCAAAAATTTTGATGTCAATCCTTATAGAGCTTTCAGTCAAAATTTTAGTGAACATATTAATTTAAAAAGGATCGGAAATTTGATTGAAGGTAAACTGCATTTGGCGATAATATCGCAATAAATTTTGTTTAAATCAGGAAACAACTGTGATATTGCCATCGGGCAAGGGGCTTCTGTAGAGATTTGAGTATTTTAACTTAAAAATTGTCGAAATTTTTTCCATCAAGATTTTGTCATTACCAACATGAAAACGAGTTGATAAAAATGAAGAAATAGTAAAATCGTTTGTTACAATGGCTCAAAGGAGAATATTACGTTTGTTTATCAATTAAATAATAATAATTAATTACATTTTAATTAATACAAATGTCAAAAAACATATAAAAGTCACATATTTTTTTAGAATTCGAAAGCATTTTTACATTTTGAACTGTCATTCCAAAAGTTAACGAAATTTTCGATTTTTTTTTTTTTTTTTTTTTTTTAAATAAAATAAAATATTTTCAGGCAGAATTTTTTGGGTAATTATCCAGATGATTTTTTGAGTACTAATATGCAAAATATTATTTAAATAATTGCGACTTTTGCATCAATCGTTTTATATAAGTTTGCGTGACACTACTACCCAAAAAAAGATTAGCTGGTCCAGACAGAAAAGACATTTCAGAATACGATCGAACCTACAATCGAATCTACGATTCTCCTATTTTTATGCTTGGATTAAAAAACATTATTGTTTAAAAATTTTACTCTCTTATTACTCTTTTTTGACAAATCAGAAATCATTTCCTCGTTAGTTAATGGATCAAATGTCAAGCTCTATTATTGTTATAATAAATGGAGAAAGGTACTTAAATTTGTAACACTTAAGACGAAAGCTGCAAGTTATTTTTAGGCACAAAAATCTATTTAAAGAAGATGTGATAACCTTAAGACCTTTAATTTAAGTAGATTATTCACTTGCTTCTAGATAAATGCCTAGATTTAAGTATTCAGATAATCTCTCTTATCAACTCATTATTTTTTCTAACCTATTATATTTGTTTCTCTTATGGAATTGTAAAGTTTAGATAACACTTGATTTCGAAACTTTTATTAATAGACCTAGTTAATACACTTGAATATATCACTAATATATATAAATAGTCCTAGTTTATATAATTAAAACTATCACATAATTTGGAACTTTGCTAAGTTTACTATGAAGAAGAATATTTATTCAAAGAAAACCATGTGAACTGTGCTAATAATGGAAACACTTCTATACTAATACAGTTTTCATATTTCTCAAGAAACACTTTTTTTAACTTCAGAAGTGATTAAATCATGCGATTTATCATACTTATCAATGAAGTTTAAAGCTTTTAGAAGTTTGAGGGACCGGCAATAAATAACAAACGGAAAATAGTGTTTTTGAGCACACTATGCCTAAAAAGTAGCAATAAGTTGTAACAATTATTTTAGCTACTACATGCAATAATTGCACAAAATTTTGCAAGCCTAGTTTAAATATTTATGGAGATGGGACATTTTTATAAAAACTAATTTTTTTACGTTCTTTTGCTATAACTTTAAAAATATTCAATAAACCTATACAATAATTTAAAATAAATGACCATTTTTTTTTCTTTTTCTCAAATTTTGAATTTATTACTAATTTCAAATTGTTCCAAAAATTTTGATTAATTTTATAGAATACTATTAAATTTTTAGCAAAAGAACATAGGACAAAAAAAAATTGTTTTTTATGAAAATGTCCGTATCTCCGTAAATATTTAACTAGATTTACGAAATCATGCGCAATGACTGCACATTATAACGATAATTTATTGCTACATTTTTTGGCACAGGGTGTCCCGAAGTATTTATTGTTTGTAATATATTGTCAGTCCGTCAAACATCTAAAAGCTTTGAACTTTATCGATAAGTATGATAAATCACGTGATCTGAACAGTTCGAAATTTATTAAATGAATCTCTAAGTATTTTTTGAGAAAGATCCAAAAATGTGTCAGTATACAAGCACTTCCATCATTTTGCCCAATCCTTATAGTTGTGTGGAAAATAGCTTAAACTAAGTTTGCAAAGAATCATGCACTGAAACATAAAATTAGCTACCCCTAGTAAAACTTTTCCCAAAATGATTAGAAAGTTGACAGCACTAGTGATCCTAAAAGAAGTTATTTTCGAGGAAAATATTTTTTTTTTTACTTTTTGTTAGTTTGAAAACTAAATACTTTTTGTTTATCGTGTGTTTATGCAGTTTAAATAAACAAAACTAACCAATCCCAAGTCAAAATTCTTGATAATCCCATCAAAAAAATTTTATGATTTATGCAGGTTTTAGTGCGATTCATGATGGCCCAACATCATTTGATGATTACCATCATCCAACATTTTCCATTATGTGTTCATGGTTTTTGATATGCCAACAAACTTCTATCATTCCATGAAGGAAAATGCTACTGTAATACGATGAGGCTTAGAGATAAAGAAAAGTTTGACTCTCATGGACCAACAGTACATGAGAATCCGTGATGGTCCATGATGGTTCCAACTATACATTTTCATGATGGTTTAATGGGAATTCTTGATGGTTTTCAGGAATATACCATCAAAACAATTTGGGGTTTTTTTTATGTTGATCTATCATTAATCAGTCAGAATTCCTACATTGAGGTAATGGTTACCATAAAAAATATAATAAATTGAAAAACCATCAAAACTTTTGACATAGATTGACTCGTGGAGAAACTTGTATGAATAACATAAATTTAAATCTCTGGGTTTAACTGCACTGCATCTTTACACCAGATTAATAAATTGAATTATATTTTTAGATATAACGTTGCAAATGGATGACAAATGTGGTGGGGTGTATGAGACTGAGGAGTTTTCCCTAAAAAGCCCTGGTTTTCCCAACGATTATCCCCACGACGCCCACTGTGATTATCTCATCAAGAAAGCATCGGATTCAGTCTGTGGCTTGGAGCTGAAATTTGCACACTTTGACATTGAGAAAGGACCTGATTGTAGCTACGATTACCTAGATATTGGGCATAAATCCATTTGCGGGCAACTTCCCTCAGGATTCACACGTGAGTGAAAACTTCATAAAATGTCTTTAATTCTTCAAACAATAAATAAAATGTTATTTATACGTTTTTTTTTTTTTTTTTTTTTTTTTTTTTTTTTTTTTCAAATATTTTATAGATGCAATTAAAGTCAAATATGTCACTTAGTTGGCAACTATGTGATCGTTTTTAGCTATTTATAAAAATTAATGTTTGCTTAATTTACGTGTTGCATTTCAAATAGGTGTTATTCCGTTCGACAATCCAGAAATTCAGTTCACTTTTAAATCAGATAAAGGAACATCGAAAAGTGGGTTTGCTATCAAGGTCAAGCAAAGGTCAGACTGCGCCACAACGTGGAAACCAGGTAACGAAAGGAAAAAGATATTTTTTCATCTTTATCATGATTAAGATAACAAACTTTTTTTTTTCCTGGAAACTTGCAAAAAACTCAAAATGAGATCAAGTCACTGGTGATAGTTAGGATATTATTTCGCAAAGCATCTGGTTTCGAAATACTATAAATTCTAGATTTTTGTAACGCAATCAAGAAAAGAGATTTTGAATGAAAGTTAACTTCTCACTAAAGCAATTAAATCTCTAGATATGTAAGCAGTCTAACATTTTCATTATTTTTCTAATAAAACATTTGCTTGCCGTTAACCTTTCGCAGTCTTTGTATAGTTACTGTCTGCCACCAAAAAAGTATAAAAGTTGACATAGTTTCAATTGGAATTGCAAATAAATTAGTTAGTGATCACTCAAATGTTAATTCAATACGTCTAAAGAAATTATATCTAAACTTTTCTTTTTTTCTAATTGCCATACAGGAGAGCCTATACTATACCCTTTTCACTGATTTCCTCTACAGTAGATTTTAACGTGTCTCAATTTTTAGATTGACCCAAGTACATTCACAAATTGCGTAATTTTTATTTGTCAGACTTATGGGTGATTAGAGCACAATTGTAGAACCTCTATTACTTTGTAATTATTGGCAGGAGATGCTACTTATAGACTATTTAGTATACTTTATAAAGTTTGAAAATTTTTTGATAACTGGTCGAAACGAATTCTGATCCTGATTCGCACCAAACACAGTGGTGGCGCAAAATATCCTCAGTGGTAGAGGGATCATGGGTTAGACTCCTCTTGCTGAGGGGCTAATCGTGAAAAGTTTTAGTGGCTTTAACTGTCTATTACGCAAATTAAGGTTAGTCCCATCAAAATTCTTCCCCGAAGACTAGTTTGGCCCTATGATTAATCAAGGTATCCCCTTGTCTTCTAGGTTGGGTTCAAATTTACAAAGCTGTGGAGTTGAACATAGTTCTTTATAAGCTCATACGTGGGTAGACTGTTTAACGCCTGTTTTTAAATAAAGTAAAAATCAACCAGCCTGAGCTACTATGAATGAGATTGGCTTAATCCTAAAAACCATATCGAGGCTAAACATTTTTAAAAAATTTTATTTTATTTTTTTATCATATGATTTTGCTAACTTACGAAGCAAATAGTTTAATAAAGCCTTAAAAAATTTATAAAGCTAAGTATAAAGTCTAATATAAACTTCAAAATCCGTAAATAATTTACAAACTTTGCTCCGGTAAGCAAAGACTTCTCCAATACAAACATTTATCACGACTAAGCATTTTTTATAATTTTTTTATCATATAATTGTGCTTGCTTACGAAGCAAATAGTTTAATTAAGCCATAAAAACTTTATAAAGCTAATTATAAAGTTTAATAAAATTATAGAGTTTAATAAATCTATTTATAAAATTTAATATAATCTTCAAAGTTTGTAAACAGTTTACAAACTTTGCTCCAGTAAACAAAAACTTCTCCAATACAAACATTTAAGTAACGTCATTTAGATAAAATCTTTTGTGAAAGCTGTAAATGTTTAATGCTAACAAAATAAATACTATTCCCATTATTTGATCATAATATTACCTGACTATTTACCGTCTATGGCGCAAGTTGATTTTATTACTGCTTTAACACCTGCTCTCTGGTTTTCACATACTTGTTTCAATAGAGATTCAGTGATTCTTTAATGTCTGTTTCGTGAAAAATATTATGAATCCAATTTTATGAAGCGTTTTTATAGTTGGGAGTCAATGGCTTATCCTCGTGATTTCATATAGTTTTTTATTTGATAGTTTTGACCTTGTACTCTAACAGCTCAAAACATTGACATTTTTATCGCTCTCTGGGGAAATTTCTTTGTAAGCCTTTGTTTAGTTTGACTCTACCTTTTATTTTTAGAATTGAGACAAGCATCCTAATGAGATGCCCGGGTTCGAGTCCCAGCGAAGGATAGTCTAATTCCGAACTCTGCTCTCTCCGACCACAGTAATGACGTAAAATGTCCTCAATGGAAGGCGGTTAGAGTCTCCTTACAGCTAGGCTAACCAGAGATTTTTATGGTTTTCCTCTTCATGTAACGTAAATGCGAGTTAATATTATCAAAAAGTTCTCCTTGAAGGCAAATTTCTCCAAATACTTGATCCAGTAGTTCCCCTGTTTTCTGTATTGTGTTCAAAATTAAAGGGTACGGAATTGAACATTGGTAGTTATTAACTTAAATTTGGGTCAGCTGCTCAATGACGGTTACAAAATAAAATAGAATTCAGACAAACACAGTTTGTTGCATGTGTTTTTTAACCCTTTATAGAGTCATTTTTTTCTAGTAATTAAATGTTAAGATATCTCTGGAATTGAGATTAATTTATAAAAAGAAATTTAGCTTATTATATCTGACTTTAATTTGATTTCAAAAACAATTTTTGGAGAGGTTGAAACTGAGTGGGATTTACAAAATTTATCTAATACTAACTAACCATTACCATAATATTGTTAAGCATAAAATCCTGCTCTGTAAAATAAATGTAAATAATGATAGAAGAATTTACTTAGCACTAATTCTCAGTTTAAAATAAGGTTAGTGTAAATAAAAATGCATTGAATCAATTCTGTGTCAAACAAAAGCCTTAGTCCAGGCAACAAGGAGTCCCACCAAACATCTAAGAAAATTTATAAAAAAGAAGTTTTACAAATTATTTTATTAGACACATTTTTAATACTTTTTTTAATTATTTTTTATTAATTTATGTGAATGTAAGTGACAAATATGTTAACATTTTAATAATTTATGGTATGAAATATAGTATGAGATACCGGTAACTTCTCTCCAAACACGGCTCACTTCCAAATAATAATTTTTCAAATTTGAACTTATTTGCAGTTATTTAGATCTAAAAGAAACACAGTTATTCATGATTAAAATTTCTTTTGTTTACAAAATCAATTGTTCATAAATTTTTGAATATGAATAAAAAAAAAATTCAAACTACTTTTTTGGATTCTACATTTTAGTACAAATATAATTCCGATAGTCTAACAGATTTTTTTTTAGTTACAATTAGACTGTTTAGTTAAAAAATCAAAAATATATTTTTACTTGTAATTAGATCGTCAGAAAAAAACAGGACACTGGTGCTCTATCTGCTACAAAGAGTTAAAAAAAATAATAAGCTCCAGATTTTGCTCTGTATTGTTAAATGATTTGAAATAAACACCGAATTATTATTATCATTTGACAGTGCTGTAAGTGCCAACGAAAAATGATAATTTTATACAAGTGCAAAAAAACACTTCCTGAAGTTTTGACAATATTTGAACTAATTTAGACAATATTTGGTGTCCTGATTATAAATATAGTCAGAGATATTTTAATAATCAGCATTTACTGTAAAATATACAGCATAACTCTTCGAATACTGTATATCTCCAAGTAAAATTTCTTACCCCTCCAGCAAGTAATTGGTGCAGGAGAAAGAGCCCTGGTGGATCCCTTGGCCTCACCTGTAATCGCAGGGACCAGACAGCTTTGTCCAGATTCGCCAGCGGTCATCTGATGACCCTTGCTTTTCTTGGAGGTCACAAGGTTTACCCAGTTTGTGGAAAATGTTCTTCAGATTTGGCCTCCCCAGACCACATCCTGGACTGCCTCCGCCTTTCCTGGGACGATCTGCTCAGGGAGCCCTTGAGTTTTTTAGACTTTTTGCGTGTTTATAATCTTATGGAACTTGTCTAGCTGTCGCTAGCCAGGAGGATTTGTAAAAAAAAAAGAAAAGAAAGAAAGGAAGAAAAAAAAGTAACTCTGAAAAAGTGTCACTGATCCAGAGTGTGTAGTGAGGAGCAAAATAACTTCAAGTTAAATTTTCGAATCTGATAATAATATAGTTAAACTCCGCTAATGCTAAAAAAATTACCAGAAAGCATAGCTAATGGGCCTATCTGATTCTATAGCTAATTTCAAGTAATTTATTTAGATAAATGTGAATAAACAACAATCGACAGTTAAAATATTTAAGAAAATGACTCAATGTCTTTATTCGTTCATCTTTTCAAACTTATAAATTCTCTATTAGAATTTTTTCTTTAGACTAATGAATTTACATTGCATACCTGCGATTTCGCAGCTGCCAATAACAGGTGCTTTTCCTCTGAAACAAATAAAAAGATGATATCACACGTAAATCAAACTACTTATTGAAACTCGTTCTATTGAAGAAGACTTTTAAAGTAGAAACCTTAAATAGAAGAACGCATTGTAAATCTATGATTAGTTTGATTTACTTTCAGTTACACATACATATGCAGACTCATTTGCTTATTACAAAGTATGGCTTATAAGTTATAATCAAGATGAGAAAAAGATAGCACAAGTTAGAGAAAGACATTATTAATGTACATCTGGAGTTAGCCGTAGTAGCTCAGGGGATAAGGTGCTCGCCTCCCAATGAGGTGTCCCGGGTTCGAATACCAGCGATGGCTGGTCGATACGAATTCCACACCCGATTCGCATCGACAACAGTACTGATGTAAAATATTCTCATTTGTAGATGGATCATAGGTTAGAGTCAATTGCTATTAGGCTAACCATGGGAGGTTTTCGTATTTTTCCTCTCCATGTAGAGCGAATGCGGGGTGGTTCCTTCAAAAAGAGTCAATTGCTATTAGGCTAACCATGGGAGGTTTTCGTATTTTTCCTCTCCATGTAGAGCGAATGCGGGGTGGTTCCTTCAAAAAGTCCTCCATGAAGACTAGTTTGTCCCATAACTAGATAAAGGAGTTCCCTTGTCTTCAGAATTGGGTTCAAAATTACAAGAATAATGAGTTGAATATTGGTAAAGAACAGACATTCATAAAGTATTGCATTAGTATTTCCCATTATGCTAATAAAATCAAAAATAAAATAATTAATCTTTAATAAAGAAAAATGGTTTCTTAATATAAATTTTCAACACAGTTTTCGTAGTTTTCATTTCGAAGTAAACCATTATTTGTCTTATTTTATTCATTTTAAGCTTATGTATTTACACCAAAAACAAATTCATGACAGGACTAGATGTAGCATAAGGACTGCAAATTCAATGGTTGGACATGAAACATTATTTAAAATTATTAATAATAAAACAATTACATAACTTCATACCTCTAATTAAATATTTAAAAACTATTCTTTTATAGGTTGTAACGTTCACAATTACCTTAACTAACTTTATTTATAAAATCAGGGTTCCACCGAAAGAAGATTGATTATTTAGAGTTCGATAAATTGGGAACCTCTGATAAAAAAAAAACTTCTAACGGAGTTGCCGTTTTACAAATAGCAATAAGGTTGTTGCCAATACAATAAAGATATTGCAATGATACATAAACTAATATAAGTTATTTTTGTAGTTACTCCTCCCACTCGAATGTGCGATCACTGCCTAAAAGAAAGTCGGGGACATGTTATCAGCCCTGATTATCCTGATAACTATCCATCTGGTCTCAAATGCACGTTTCATTTGCAAAGAGCAAAGAGTTTCTGTGGTTTGGAGATATTCTTTCATGATTTTCAACTTCAAGAGACACCAGGCTGCTCTGGAGATGCCCTTGTAGTGTCTGGAGAAAGGTTTTGCGGGGACACGTTAAAAGGAAAAATGAGTAAGTAAAACCTATTTTATCTTTTCTTTTTGAAGGCTGCAATATCATAATTAAATTGGACGTTGTTTTTTTTCCATATCAGACTTTGCATGTCAGATTTGCTCCAATTGTATAATGCTGTTTTGTGAAGGCTCTGTCGTGGCATGAAATAATGCTTTTATACGAATAATACGCAATTTTTATAACTACTGTAAATCTGCAACAGTTACTCCAGCGCCGTCTACGTTTACTCTGAAAATGGCACAAAACGTTAATATGGAGAAAAGACAGAGTATTAAAAAAAAATTAAAAGCGTTTGTGGTCTAATTCTTTAATATTTAAGAACTTACTCCAATGCTGCATTATCTGATCTTATAAAAACTAGCACAAAAATAAGAATAAGGTATCGATTTTGATAATTTTCATCGGGGTAGGAAAATGTCACCAAATTAGCAGAAAGTTAAATTACTTTTAAAATACTTAAATTATTTGTCTTTTCTAAAGCCTTGATAATTCTTTATGGTAAGATGACATAGATAGTTTAAAATTATAGCTTTGCTTCTCCTAAACTACGTTTTTTTTATTTATCCTTAGCGAAAAAACTTCGAATAAAAGCTGTAGCAAAAGATATAAGTCTCAATAGTTTTGACTAACACTATATTTAATACAATTCATGGATTTATATTAAGTCATTGCAAGTTGATGGAAAATTTATAAGTGGAAAACTAAATTAAAAAAATTGCTTTCTGAATTATTTTTCAATTACCTCTATAAATATTATGGAGAGTTAGAACTTCCTAATCCTTGCATCATTAAGGAATAGCATTTACAATTATTCGTTTACCGTTTGCTTGATTGCATGTTTTTCATTTCAATATTTGAACAATTTACAAGCCGTGATCGTCAAAATAATTTGAAATCAAATTTAATAAACAAAAATGAAATATTAAGAGATAAGTTTTGTTGACAATTCATGAGTTGTAAAAAAAAATCTTTTGTAAAAAGATGGGTTGACAATGCATACTAATCAGGGTTCCCACGACCTGGAACAATAAATGAGAGGTAGCTAAAATTTCTCAAAGCTAATGATAAATGCTTCAACTTCGCTTTCGGAGTTTTCTGTATTCTGGGCTGTCAAGTACTATTCTTTTTGAAAATTATTTTGTAGAATGGTAGACAGTTAAAAAATAAAAAAATAAAGCTAGCTGGATTTTCGGTAAATTTTCCAACATTTCAAAGGCCTCAACACGAGAGAGATGGGCCGAAACTGGCGTTTCATATGAAAATTTTAATCATCTACGTCTAGTGGTGTGGAAAATAACTATAAATCAAATTTACAAAACGAAGAACTGTACATTAAAAACTAATGAACTTAGAACACTAGAAGAAATTTTCCTAAAAGTGTAGAAAGTTGTCTGCCCTATGTATTAAATATATTCAAATGCCACTTCAAATATATGTTATAATAATTAAGGTTTCGATTAGAGAAAAAAATTTCAGCTGGCAGTTTGGTAACAGAGTCAAAAAGACAGTTTAAAAATCGAATAATAATAATGTTTTTTTTTTTTGTTTAGCCACTTGTGCGCACCAAGCATATACACTGTCGTCCAACAGTATGCACGTGGTTGCATGAATGTTTCATTTGCATATAGTTTTAGCAGTACTGAGCCATTTACATTCCTGACAACTCTTTCGAATTTTCCCGAAGAATTTATAAATTATTTAAACATATAATAGGCAACTCTCTGAAAAAGTGTTGAAGTGTTCGCCATATTTCAATGAAACATTAAAATTGCAATTCTCTTTCACAGAGAAAAAACTTTTTTGAAAATAGTAAAAATTGGCAGGTATGAATTTGTTGGCGGCGAAATTATAAACTGTTTTTTCCTTAAAGTTTCCCCCAGATTTGGTCGGCAGACTCGGAGCTAGGAGCCTCTGAGTATACCGTCAATTTAATATTTACTAAGAGGTAATTGATTTCTCTAGTGAAAAAAACATGCCATATTTAAATTTGTAGTATAGAATATTTCATATTTATTATAGCTGTGATGACAGAGTGCCTAAGGCACGGAACTGTCATAGAAACGTTACGAATTTTATCTTCGACGTCGGCTTGGAACCATATTCAAATTAAAGTATAGAATATAATATTCAAATTGTAGTATAGAATATTTCCTATTTATTATAGCTGCGATGGCAGAGTGGCTAAGGTACTGAGCTATCATAGAAACGGTATGGATTTTATATTTAGTGTCGGCTTTAAACATACTCAGCCTGGCTGTTGTGTCCGAGCTTTACTTTGAATATTTAGTTAGGAGATTTGCAAATACTTTATAGACAGCCTGTTGATATTTTTATACAGCCTAAAACTGTTTTTATTTTTTTTCAGAAATGTTCTAACCTGTTTTCCAATAAGCAATTTTAATTTCAAAACTTTTCTAATATACCTACTATTTCATTTCAGAGAAAATAGACTTTCCTATAGGTGAACCAAATGAAGTTGTTATCGAACTAGAAACTGATAGCGAAGGTTCTGCACAAGGGTTTCATGCAGAATATCGCCAAATAGCTTGCAGAGGCTATCCTTGGCGTCAAGGACGATCACAGTGGGTGCCCTCCAATGCCTCAGACTGGACAAAATCAGAATAATGTAAAAATGATGATACTGAGTACAAAGTCCAACTACAGAGAAATCATTCTCATTTCAGTGCATTTACAAAAATGTAATGTAATTTCCTCACACGTTCCCGGATGGTCTTGTTAACGTGCTTCAAAAACGGAATCTCCCATTGGGCGTAGGCTTGTCAACATACTGGGAAACCTCAAAAACTGGTAGCAAAAGGTATTCGAGAATTCACCGCTTTTCTTTCAAATTTAAAGAAATAATTTCTATAACGAACTGAAAAGACAAAACAACGAATTTTCTAATATTCTTTTAAGTTTTTTACTTCCAGTTTTTAAGTTTTCCTAGAGTGCTGGTAAGCCTATCCGGGAGTGGCCCCATTTAAGGGAAGAGATAAGCATTTCCATCTACTAAGGAATTCATCTAAAGGCAAAAAACTTTGAAAGGGGTTTACTTTAAAGGACATAGTATATACATGACTTGTGCAAATATTCAGGCCTGAAGAAATGATTTTCTAAACTGAATATTTATTCAAATGCAAGGTTTTTTAATTTACGAATCATTTAAATAAAACGTATGAAATTCGGGGTCCGTTGAAACTTTACATACTTAAGAAAATAAGGATGAAAACTATATAAAGCAAATGAGAAAGAAAAAATCTCTACTCACATCTCCCCACTGACAAAGAATCATTATTGAAACATAGATTTGATTTTTAAAAACGGTGTCTTCAACAAACAGGGATAAAGTATGAATAGAATAATTTCATTTTTGAAATCTATCATGATAAAGCAAGATATTACTTTGCAAATTATTTATATTAGAGTCCTTAAGCACTTGGAAAAATTTTACTGTAAACAACAGGGAAATGTATTCTACTATATTTTCAACAGCCACAGTATTCCAATAACTGAAGTAGTGTATCTAGATTCAAAAAAGCAAGATCAAAGATGCCAACTTGCCCAACTTTGTGGAAATCATCATCACTTTATTAAAACATTTTGTTGAAACGGAGTAGTTGGCATCCCTGCAAAGATTTGATCTTTTAATTCTAAATTGTTAGGTAACAACGAGAATATTGTAATAAGCTCTTTTAATGTTTGTCATGTTACTTGTTTTTATTAAACTATTTATTGTGGGAAACAAAATGAAGAACTTGTTGCAATAATACTGTAAATCCAGATACACAAATAGTTGCTGCTGTACCAATTGAAATTTAAAATGTCACTAAGTTTACGTAGCTCTCCTTTACACTATTCACCATTACCACATAAGTGAAGACTGATTTTACATTCGTGTTCGCACCAACAGAAACAGCCATATTGTCCATATTCAAAAATTCAATGGAATAAAATGAATTATTATTGTTACAGTTATTGCACCAATCCCTTCAAAACACAAAACTTAAGTTTTTAATGTTTTGCAACTTATATATAAAAAAAAAACTTATGTTTCATGCTAGAAATATTTATATTCTATTTCCTTTTTCAATTTTTTAATATTTGGTTTTCTGTTTATATAAATAACTCATGCAGCACAAAAGATACCAGAAATGTTTAAAAGAAACAACAACATAAAATGCATAAAATAATACATTTGCATGGAACAAAACCTAAAGAAATTTTAACTGTCCAAAGAAGTTGTAGTCCGTTTGATCGAGATTCTGACAGAAAGTAAAGGTTTATTAACAAATAGCAAACAAACACATACAAATTTAAAAAGAACGCCATCTGGCGGTATAAAAAGAAAAAGACTTCGTAGCTATCCTTCCCAGGGAATGACAGCAGTCTCCCCCTGCGAGAAGGATTTTACTTTTAAATACAAATAACAATATACACATAAAAAATATTAATTCTCTTAATTTAAAAAGAACGCCATCTGGCGGTATAAAAAGAAAAAGACTTCGTAGCTATCCTTCCCAGGGAATGACAACAGAAGTTTTTACGAGGATTTGAAACACGTAAGAAAGTTTCAGTTCTTTCATGCGAAATAAATTTAAACGTAAAACTAAATTTACTATTATCCTTCTTCAAAACAATTTCTTATTACAAGATTTAAAATCTTATCGAAAATTAACTTAAGTAATATGCAAAAGAAAGATTATTAATTGTTGGAATATACTATGTTACAATTAACAAGATTATTTATTTAATGAAATACTTTAAGCATTCATATCACACTTTTTCAAGTTTCAACTATGTTAAAGAACCAAATTAAAGTTGTCTTTTAAACAAAACTACCTTTTTCAATAAAAGAACAAATATGCATAGAAGCTAGAACATAATAAGACTTCTTTACAATTATGACATTAATTCTTTGCTACCAAGGATGCCTACTGCTCCGCTTTCTGCATTAGTTTTAATAAATTGGTAGTGATAAATAGTCAAACTTTTACATTAAAGATAATTACGCCTACTCTTTAAAAGTGCAACCACGAGACAAATCCTATTAAGTTGCATTTCATATGGAGACCGTTCCAACTAGTACTACGCTTTTTGCAACATATTTTATAAAGTTGTAAACATTTAAAAATCAAAGCTTTCAGAATTTTTTGTAATTTTGTCAACATTTTAAAAATCTCACCACGAAAGCACGAGAATGAAATGGTGTTGCATATGAGCTTTTAAATAATTTATTTGTAGTGATGTGGAAAGAAAGTCCAAAGGAATAAAAAATAATACATTAAAACATTAACTTAGGTACCACTAGTATAAAGTTTTACAAAAAGCGCAGAAAGTTGGCAGCCCTGCATATGATTTTTTTTTAATATGTAGTGATGGAAAACTTACTTAAAATGAAAAATGCAAAACTTAAACTAACTTAAATTTCGTTATCACCAAAAAAAACATTTTTTTTACAAAACGACAAAACGGAGCAAGTTGGCCTCTCTGTTTACCCCTAATACAATTATAAGTTACAGTATAAAAAAATCATGCAACTTGTTATTACTTTGGAAATATTTTTATGCTTCAAAAATTATAATAATATAGCGGAATATTAATTATAACAAAAAGTGTGAAACTTAAAAATTATATGTGTAATTGTGTACAACTTCTATTAAAACCATTAAAGATTTAGATGCATTTTTGTATAAAGTGCAAAAGTTATTTCTTAATCCATAACTTGTATATAGAAGAAAAATGTTTTGCCAGTTAATAAAATTTGTTTACTTTTTTACTATGTATATGAATATCTGTATTATTTTAGTAACACATTTAAAGCTAATGTACTTCAATATTTGTTTTCAATATGGTGTAATGGACCAAAACTAAAAATGAAATAAATTAAAAGCCTAAACACTATCGATGAACAGAAGAAAAAATTTCTTCCGATTTCTTTGAGATCTGTCCAACTGACGTCATGAGGTTTGAATAGAGGGCGTTGTATGTAATGCCTTGAGAAAATCAAAGTACCAAGTAGACTAGTCTGTTGGCAAATTTCCGAAATTGACAGACAGTGTGACGCACACCTAGAAAAAAATTATTAGCTTGAGAAAATAGGGTGATTGAAAGAATAAAAAGGAAACATCCTTGGATGTTAAATAAATGATGACAATTGTTCCAAAAATAGAAAAGAAAAAAAAAAAGGTTTTCTACGCCAACTAAATTTAGTGGCGTGATGACTTATGGTAGTTCCCTAAAAGTTTAATTGAATAAGTTAACATCCTAAAAGTTCACATTCGTTTTACAATATCAAGTGACACTCGACAACTAAGGAAGTACCTATAAACACAAGCAGGTCTTCAATTCAAGAGTTAATAAGACGCTTTTTAAAGATTATTGTTTGTTGAATTACTGTAATTCCATTATGTTTCCTAGCGTTCAGCTGAAATACTCATTCGTTTTACGCTATCAAGTGAAAATCGGCAATTAATGAAGTATCTGAATGCAAAGCGGTCTTCAATTCAAGAGTTACTGTAATTCCATCTGATTCACTAAACGTTACTGAAAAATTAATGCTTTATGTAATATTAGGGAAAAGCAGAAACTAAAAAAGTATCTTAAGATAAAGCCTTCATTTGATAGGCCTAAAAGCCGATTTTAAATCTGCTTTTTCAGCCTGTCTTTAGCCAGCGCCCTCTATGTTTATTCTGAAAATGGGGTATCAATATGAAAAAAAGCCACAGTTTTGAGAAAATGAAAAGCGTTGTTGTCCCTGACTTACTCCAATGCTTCATTATCTGGGCTCATTAAAATTTGCAAAAAAATGGGAATAAGGCTTTGATTTTGATAACTGTTTTCTAGGAGGAAAAATGTCGCCAAATTGGCGATTTTTAAAAAAGTTTAAGAATGTTTTAGATATTTACTGTTAAATATTCGCTTAAACTGTTTCTTTTGTATTTACCTTGGCGAAAGAGTTTCGAAAAACCAAGTTAAAGATTTGTATGAAGTATGAAAAAATATGCGATAATTATATTTAATTAAACTTTATATTCTCATATAATGCATTTTAAAATCTGAATTTATAACTAAAACTTCACAAATTTGTCGTCCCCTTTATCATTTTTTCAATGTTCTTTTTCGTGGCATATCGATATCTTATATGAGGCAGCCAGATATATTGTAGCTGAACAATTTCATTTTCTTATTGATAGTAATGTACCAATATATATTTTAAATTATAAAGTATATATAAACTAAATGTCTAGTTAGTTTAAAACTATCACGCGTATTTCTGATAATAAAATTGGTAGAGAACCATTAACCGATTGTTCTTTTCATGAATACAAATGCCTGTCTTCCATTTTGCAACAAGATCATCTTTCAAAAAGGTAAGAATCGGTAATAGTTCAATTATATCATTGTAAACATATTCAGATAAGCAAGATATTTCTACCTTAGTAGCATGAAAATAAACATTTGCTAATGATGTCACACTATTGTTATACTTTAAAACCAAATTGGTAGCTAAACGTATAAAATATCCACTTAATTTAATCAAATTTCACTAACAATTTTTTTATAAATACAAATAACTTGGACAACGTTTCAGGAGATGTATATTCAGTATTACAGTTAGTAGAAAAATATTTCAAGTTATTGCTAAAACTTCAATTTTACAGCGTATTTTACCAATCTTTAAACCTTTTTTATTTTTATTATTATTGAAGCGATATGAAAAGTGTAATAATAAAAATAATTAATCATGTATAACTGGATGTTATCTTTTCTTTATTTTAACTCCAAAAAATTACAATTCGGTCACAGCTCCATTTGGTTTCGGGTTCAAAATCCACAACAATATATAGAATCTTTAATACATTGTAGTGGACGTGTTTTAAATCAATATGATAAAAGCTTCGAATGCAGTAAGCAATAAAACATAAAAGAATACATTTCAAATTAAAATGAGAGAGATTTGGAATTCTTTTACCTGTCATATAAATATTATGGTATATAATAACTTAGAATTTTAGTTCTTGTAAAAAATATAATTTAAATAGTTTCTTGTTTAAAAAAAAAATAAACAGATACATATCGTAAATTCAAAATGCAGGAAACTTATTTACTTTGTACGCTTTCACATTTCCCTTGGCTTATAGTTTCACTCACTCATTAATAACGTTAGGAAATGAGATTTCCTGGTTTATTGACCTACTTATAGCAAAGGATGCCAAAGACATTTTCCGTTGTTTCATATATAAATTAATAAAAGCTATCTTCCGATCTCGCATTTGTGTTATTATATGCTTTGATTTTAAGTTTTTTATTTATTAATATTTACCAATTTTTTTTTTTTTAGTTTCATACAACTATTGTTTCATAAAAATTGTTTTTAGAGTGCGCAGATTCAACTCCTTGGGGACGGGTGATCTATTAAAGCATTCGTACAAAATTAGAACCAGGGTGTAAATAAATAAAAAACGGTAACTTAAATGTAAGCATTGCTAATTTGACAGACTTACTTTGCTTTTACTTTAATTATTGTTAGTTTAATCATATATACATAATCAATGTCACTTCAAAATATAACTAAATAATGTTATTTTGAACTAAAGTAAGGGTGAATTAATTAAATCAAACAATTATAACCCCGCCCACAAATAAACTGCTCAAGAACTACTTTGATTACCAGTTTTATTTTTTACTCTGACTGATACGGTTTTATGCTGGCACGTATTTGTGACAGTCGGCGTGAAAGGGTTAAACTTTAAATGTTACCAAATTGCAACAACTGCACGAAACTCAGTTAATTGAAAAATAGATGTAAATTTATTTTCAAGTCGAGGGAATAAGAAAAATTCTAACTAACAAAAAAAAATATCAAAAATTCCGGTTTTCATATTTAATTTTAGATTATTTAATAATTGTGCTTTGCAAAAAATATGAATCATAGTCGTCAATTTTTCTATTTTAGTCGCTAGATTTTCCACGCGGTAGTAAAATATACTTTTAAATAGACCTGAAAACTTAAATTTTCAATTAGAAGTCAGTGTACTGTAAACTCTAATAACTTAGTAGCCACTTTTTCCTTAAACATAATAAGTGGGGGACCAATATCGGTTGGCCCTTTTCATTTAACAACCACTTTTTAAAAAACATTTTTCTTTACTAGGATTAAATTAGACTTTTTTTTAAAAAAAAAATTCATATTAGAAATAATCTACGGCTATAAAAAGTTAATTCATCAATAAACAAAATATAAAAATGCGATAAAATTTAATTAAATATACTGACTCTATAGAACTTTATTTAAAAGTATTAGAGAAAGCAAAATGCATTTTATGTAAAAAATGCGATAAAATTTAATTCAATATACTGACTCTATAGAACTTTATTTAAAAATATTAGAGAAGGCAAAATGCATTTTATGTAAAAAATGCGATAAAATTTAATTAAATATACTGACTCTATAGAACTTTATTTAAAAATATTAGAGGAAGCAAAATGCATTTTATGTAAAAAATGCGATAAAATTTAATTAAATATACTGACTCTATAGAACTTTATTTAAAAATATTAGAGGAAGCAAAATGCATTTTATATAAAAAATGCGATAAAATTTAATTCAATATACTGACTCTATAGAACTTTATTTAAAAATATTAGAGGAAGCAAAATGCATTTTATATAAAAAATGCGATAAAATTTAATTCAATATACTGACTCTATAGAACTTTATTTAAAAATATTAGAGGAAGCAAAATGCATTTTATATAAAAAATGCGATAAAATTTAATTCAATATACTGACTCGATAGAACTTTATTTAAAAATATTAGAGGAAGCAAAATGCATTTTATATAAAAAATGCGATAAAATTTAATTAAATATACTGACTCTATAGAACTTTATTTAAAAATATTAGAGGAAGCAAAATGCATTTTATATAAAAAATGCGATAAAATTTAATTAAATATACTGACTCGATAGAACTTTATTTAAAAATATTAGAGGAAGCAAAATGCATTTTATATAAAAAATGCGATAAAATTTAATTAAATATACTGACTCTATAGAACTTTATTTAAAAATATTAGAGGAAGCAAAATGCATTTTATGCAAACATTACAATTTCGATATAGGTGAATTGCTAAAAAGCACTCCTACTTCTACATGAATCTTTCCTTCACAAATTGATGGAACAAAATTTTTATAATTGGAGATTTTAATGAAACTTCTATTTTCTAGTCTTTCTGCGTTGATACATTTTTATTATTAAACAATAATAAAAATGCCGCTTTTTGCGAGTAGTAATTTTCCGGTCTACATTTTAATACAGGATTCTCACGACCTAGAAGAAATAAATAAGTTTTGGCTAAAATTTTTCAAGACTACTGAAAAAGGCTGAAATTTATCTTTTATTTGTGAATGACGAAATCATTCCCTAGTTATTTCTGCCCTCATATATATTCCCTTCAATTAAATGTTTATTGATAGCGTAAAACATCTAGATATATCTCACTTTTGCTACCACTTTAAAAAAAATTCCAGACCGTGGGAACCCTGTTAATATTTATTAATCAGGGCTCCCGAATTCCATCAATTTTTTTTTTTTTTAAAAGTTCATACGATAAAACATAATTCTTGTTTTTAAAGAATGGTCATCCTATCAACTAATCATACGCCATATTAGGTACGCCATCTAGAACGCAATAAAGATTTTGAAATTAATTGCATTTACAGAAGGTTATTAAATGTTAGATAAATTTTATCTAAATTGAAGAAAAAATCATTTATGAAATAGTTTTAAAATTAGAAAACTTCAAATTGCTCTGATGAGTAGTCTACTTCAACTTGAATATTTTTGGTGGTCCTATGGGAGCCCTGATTAATTTATTTTTGTTTAACGGGAGGGATCACCAGCACCTGCTCTCATCAGCAACTACCCCGAAGGATTTACAAATTTTGAAAAATGGTGACTAGAAATATACAGATTTTAATATATTTATGATAGCTATATTTAATTTTTTAAAAGAAATATGTCAGTATGAGCATTCTAGGCTGTTAGATCTCTAAATGTTAAAGTGATATCTCAAAAAATGGAAACTTTCTCCTAATACTAAAGAAAATCTATCACCGCAATTTTAAATTTGTAAAACTTACGAAAACTCTGTTGTATCACAGTTCTTTTTATTGTGTCACAATTCTTTTTAATATTTTCAATACTTTTCTAATATTTTCAATACTAGTACAGAATTTCTGTAGTTTCAATAAATATTTTTCTTGGCGGTAACATAGGGAAATTTTAACGAAAAAATTTTCACACCATCACATCACAACAGTCGCCATATTAAATTTGTAAAATTCGCGAAAACCATGTTGTGTCACAATTCTTTTTAATTGTGAAATATATTTTTCGTGGTGGCAGCATAGGGAAATTTTAACGAAAAAAAGTCTTCACACCATCACACCACATCAATCGCCATTTTAAATTTGTAAAACACGGGGAAAACCCTGTTGTGTCACATTTCTTTTTATTGTGTCACAATCCTTTTTTTTTAATATTTTTAATACTTTTCTTCCAACTAGTACGGAATTTCTGTAGTTTCAGAAAATATTTTTCTTGGCGGTAACATAGGGAAATTTTAACGAAAAAATTTTCACACCATCACATCACAACAGTCGCCAGTTTTAATTTGCAAAATTCGCGAAAACCATGTTGTGTCACAATTCTTTTTAATTGTGGAATATATATTTTTCTTGGTGGCAGCATAGGGAAATTTTAACGAAAAAAAGTTTTCACGCCATCACACCACATCAATCGCCATTTTAAATTTGTAAAACACGAGGAAAACCCTGTTGTGTCACATTTCTTTTTATTGTGTCACAATCCTTTTTTTTTTAATATTTTTAATACTTTTCTTCCAACTAGTACGGAATTTCTGTAGTTTCAGAAAATATTTTTCTTGACGGTAACATAGGGAAATTTTAACGAAACAATTTTCACACCATCATATCACAACAGTCGCCATTTTAAATTTGTAAAATTTGCGAAAACCATGTTGTGTCACAATTATTTTTAACTGTGGAATATATTTTTCGTGGTGGCAGCATAGGGAATTTTAACGAAAAAAAGTCTTCACACCATCACACCAAATCAATCGCCATTTTAAATTTGTAAAACACGAGGAAAACCCTGTTGTGTCACATTTCTTTTTATTGTGTCACAATCCTTTTTTTTTTTTAATATTTTTAATACTTTTCTTTCAACTAGTACAGAATCTCTGTAGTTTCAGAAAACATTTTTCTTGACGGTAACATAGGGAAATTTTAACGAAAAAATTTTCACACCATCACATCACAACAGTCGCCATTTTAAATTTGTAAAATTTGCGAAAACCATGTTGTGTCACAATTCTTTTTAATTTTGGAATATATTTTTTCTTGGTGGCAGCATAGGGAAATTTTAACGAAAAAAAGTTTTCACACCATCACACCACATCAAGCGCCATTTTAAATTTGTAAAACACGAGGAAAACCCTGTTGTGTCACATTTCTTTTTATTGTGTCACAATCCTTTTTTTTTTTTAATATTTTTAATACTTTTCTTCCAACTAGTACGGAATTTCTGTAGTTTCAGAAAATATTTTTCTTGACGGTAACATAGGGAAATTTTAACGAAAAAATTTTCACACCATCACATCACAACAGTCGCCATTTTAAATTTGTAAAATTTGCGAAAACCATGTTGTGTCACAATTATTTTTAACTGTGGAATATATTTTTTCTTGGTGGCAGCATAGGGAAATTTTTACGAAAAAAAGTTTTCACACCATCACACGACATCAATCGCCATTTTAAATTTGTAAAACACGAGGAAAACCCTGTTGTGTCAAATTTCTTTTTATTGTGTCACAATCCTTTTTTTTTAATATTTTTAATACTTTTCTTCCAACTAGTACGGAATTTCTGTAGTTTCAGAAAATATTTTTCTTGACGGTAACATAGGGAAATTTTAACCAAAAAATTTTCACACCATCACATCACAACAGTCGCCATTTTAAATTTGTAAAATTCGCGAAAACCATGTTGTGTCACAATTCTTTTTAATTGTGGAATATATATTTTTCTTGGTGGCAGCATAGGGAAATTTTAACGAAAAAAAGTTTTCACACCATCACACCACATCAATCGCCATTTTAAATTTGTAAAACACGAGGAAAACCCTGTTGAGTCACATTTCTCTTTATTGTGTCACAATTCTTTTTTTATTCTTTTTAATACTTTTCTTCCAACTAGTACGAAATTTCTGTAGTTTCTGAAAATATTTTTTAGAAAAAAAGTTATTTTAAAGAAAAAAAGTTTTCATAACTGTCTTTAATCTCATTTCAATACATCCGAAGAAATCAATCTAATATCTCATAGCAATAAATCAAATATAGCTGCATCATTTGTATTTGTTATTCATCGTATTTAAAAACATTACACACTAAATAATAGATAAAAACGAAAGTTGCATTTCAGATTGGTTCACTGTTTCCCCTAAGCCTTTGAGTTCCAAAAAAAAAAAAAAAAAAAAAAAAAAAACATTGAAGTATTACATCATAAGAAAAATGTTTATTCACTTGTGACGTGGCTAAACTATTGGAGGTGTGTCATTTTGACCTCTAACTAACATTGAATGACATTACAGAAAAGTTATATATCGTTTGAGTAGCGGACATTGCATCATTTGTCACATTAAAAAGTAGTTCGCCGAATTATATTTCCTAACAAACTCAATCCATCTATTCAAATAAAGTGCTCAATTTTCGATGTTACCATGAAGTTCAAGATAATGTCATAGCAAGTTGCTTGTTCTAGAATCAGCATGTTAAAATAAAATTTTAATTTCCATGTGTTTAATGTGCATTGGGTTTAATGGAATTTTAAAAATAAAGTAAATTAAAATAAAATATATGGTGAGAAATATTTTTCAGACCTAAATTTGAAAACATTATTTCTTTACGTCAAATTATTTCTTTTGAAGTACAAATTTTCTACTTTATTTTGAATTTGAATTTTCTGTTTTCTTTATTAATTTATCTCGCGTATGGAGAATATTTGAGGATGTAAAAAAAGTTTGGAGACGATCAAATATCTCGAGAAATATACATATGATCGGAAAAATGAAAATATACGCATTCAATATTTTTTTTAAGCTATTCAATGATACCAAACTCGATCTCCCAGCCCCCAACCCTTAGGGGCAGGGTATAGAACAACTTTGAAATCTTAAATATGAACTCCGTTTTTTTTATTATTATTATTATTTATTTTTTTTTATAGCTGATTCGGATTCTCCTCTGATTTTTAATTGCAAATTCGGTTCTATAGGTTTATGCATTTTGCTTCACAGATGGCGCTGTGACCGAAAAAATTAAAATAGGGTATAAACTGTTTAAAATGTTCGTATCTCAGTTCTCGAAACCCATCAGATTCAAAAAAAAATAATTATCTGAATTTGATTTTCTGTTTCTTCTAATTTTTAACTAAAAAAAATAATTTTCTAAATCTAATTTTTTTTTTCAAGAAAAAAAAAATTTTTTTTTTTGAAACATGCCTATTTTTATGTTCTTTCTTAACACTAGGTTTACGGGACGCGTCATTTTGACGCATTTCGAGTTTTGTAAGGAAAATTATAAAACCCGTTTGAATTTTTATTTTATCTCTTGTAATGACTTTTAACCATTGATCGAAGTAAATATACAGGGTGTTATTCATAATTCCCTCCGGGGTTTCGAAGCGTTATAGTAGAAAAACGAAGAAGAATATGGCAAAAAAGAACATATGCAATTATTGCGAAAGTATTCAAGTTTTAATTTAAGCAGTTGCCGGTAGACGACAGTAACATGTACCACTGAAGCCAGTTGTAGGAAAGAAAAATTGCTTTTACGGGCGAAGAGAAAGTTTTTTTGTGTGTTGGAGTTTGCAATTTTTTGGGTGATGTGCGTGAATACCTGAACACACACTTACCTCATCGATGGATTGGACGAGTTTCCGAAGATGACTTACCTCTTCTAAAGTGGCCTCCACTGTCACCGGATTTAACAACGTGTGCCTTTCTCTTGTGGGGGTATGTGAAAGACCACGTTTTTGTATCACCTATGCCGCGTGATGTAGCTGACCTGCGTGAAAGGATGACACGTGCTATCAATATCATAGACAGTACCATGTTGAGTAGAGTATGGCAGGAACTGGACTATCGCATTGATGTATGCCGTGTGACCAAGGGTTCATACATAGAACACCTGTAATGTATGTAAGTAAAACTTGAATAGTTTCGGAATAATTTCATAAGTTCCTTTTTTTCATATTCCTCTTCTTTTTTTTTTACTATAACGCTTCGAAACCCCGGAGGGAATTATGAATATATTCAGGTCTATTTTCTTAAAAAGCGTTGAAATATTGAAATTCTCTTTGTGGTATACCTATCTCTACGGATATGCGTGAATTTGACGCAATCGTAATTTAGACAAAATTTTGAGTAAGCATGCAATTATCACATCAATAATAACTAGGAATGTACCGACAATACTTCGATCCGTTATCCGATATCGTTATCTAAATTGAAACAAGCGATAAACAACTGTTGCCGATAAGCAATAATAGAAAGAACAAACGTAGAATGTCAATTGATGTCAGAGTGTCAGATTTTGAAGGTTTCAGTTGCTTAGTTCGAGAATTGAAAAATAAAATACTAGAATATTTCATAAATATATATCTCATATTTTCACTTTTTTTCTTACAGTATATAATTACATTGGTTTCTAAGTGCAGAGTTGCCAACTGCTCCGGACACGCATAAATAATTAAAAAAAAAACGTTAAATAACTACTAAGTAAATTTTGCTAAGATAAAGTGGTGAATTATATAAGCCTACGAATTATTTAGAAATAGTGGTGGATAAAAATCTACCAAATTGAATTTATTAAATTAAGAATCACAATTATATGTATTCGTTCATGCGTCAAATTGACGTGTGTTCGTAGAGATAGGTATATAAGAAACGTATGTAAACCTAGTGTTAATTTGATGAGTTTTTGCCGTATTTTAATTTTCTCAAATTCAGCGCCATCTTTGAAGCAAATGTATAAACATGTAGGGTATAATAGGTTTGCGATTTTCAGGAGAATCTGATTCTACAATAAAATAAAAAAATGGGTTCATATTTAAATTTTCAAAGTTGCCCCTACTCCGCACTCAAAGGGAGGAATGGAAAATCGAGTTTTGTACCATTGGAAGGATTTTAAAACAATATATTGAATGTGTCTAGTTTCACTTCTTGATTCGATTTATATTTCTTGAGCTATTTGACTGTTTCCAAACTTTTTCTGCACATTGTATATGAAGGGCTTATAGTAAACTACAAAAATTTTAAAAATTAAAGAAATGGAAGCAAATTTTAGGATATTGTCCTAGGAACGATATCTAGTTTCAGTTTACACTTTTTTAACACATCCATTGCCATCCCAGTGTAGGTAGTCATACCATACCATTGGAGAGTGGTAATCTATAAAGATAATTTTCTTATTTATCTACCATTTTAGTTTTTAAATTTTACATTAAGTTTATTTTAATAAACAGTATGTTATTATTGTAAGAGAACATTCTGCAAGAAATTGTTGGAGAACATTCTGTATGTTATTATTGTAAGAGTAATTTCTGCCAAAAATAGTTGGATGATAATATACCTGCCACTTCATCAGTCTTATTGACACAAACTTTGGGAAAGAACTTTGTCAAGCGATATCGCGTGATACGGCATCGAACGTGTTAATAGTGATATCACTATAATATCGAGCGTAAATCGTACACTCGAATTAAATTATAATTATGCAGCATAGTTACTTCGTCAAAAACTCATTATAAATAAAAATAATCTTTTTTTTTTTTTTTTTTTTTTTTACAGTAGAACCATTTTCTCTTTTGCGATTTACTATTTTTTAACCAAAAAAAAAAATCATATAAAAACAAAGTAATTTCTTTTTTTTAATTTCTAGATGGTCTCAGGCGAAAAAATAAATAAAAAAGTTTTTCATGAGACTGACCGAAACTTAAGATTTCAATTTCACTTTAATTTTAGAAATGATGTCGGTCAATTCTAGCATCTAAATATATTTCAATTAATTTGCTTTTTTTGGTAAATATAAATTAGTAAAAACAATTCGTTTTTTTTTCAATCTTTATCGACCAAATTTTAAATATTTGCCAATTGTGACAGCCTTATTATCCGAATTTCAATTTTTAACTCCCTTTATCCATTGTGTT
This sequence comes from Parasteatoda lunata, assembly GCA_949128135.1. Taxonomy (NCBI): domain Eukaryota; kingdom Metazoa; phylum Arthropoda; class Arachnida; order Araneae; family Theridiidae; genus Parasteatoda; species Parasteatoda lunata. The sequence goes on along the minus strand of OX421976.1, from coordinate 68,734,249 downwards.
ACTGTTGAAATTCAGATCAGAGTTTATTTTTCATGATGTCATTGAAACATAAAAATTTCTTGGAAACAAAAACTGACAGATAGAATAAGTGAATAAACAGATGTTCTTATTGAACCGTAACTACATAAATTTTGAACATAAATGGCATAATAAAAATGTGTTTCTTGGGAAACTAAGTATTTTCCTGGAAAAATATTTAAATTAGTATCAATTTTATTAACCACACGCTAACAATTCTGAGTATTAGCTATTGCTTAAGAAACAAAGTTCCTTGTTCGGCTATAGATTTATGCACTTCAGCATACCCTTCTACTACCAAGGAATTTCCGTAACTTAAAAAATAGTTTTTCTAGTGGTAGCATTATAGTACAGTGCACAAAATAAAAAAACGGACCAATCTTAATAACTTTTGACCTAATGATCGAATCTTCGCGTTCCAGGACTCATTCTTAATGATTCGAAGGGGTGACCTCAAATATGCTAATTAATTAGTGTAGACGATACTTTAAATAACTAAATCAGACGTAAAAACGTACTTTCTCTGAATTAACATGCCTTTCTTTTTTTTTATTTTTTTTTATTGACGGATTCAAATTTTTGACCCCCAAAATATAGGAGGTAACCAGTCTGAGAAATATGGTCCCAATAGTTTGATCAAGAGAGTGGTCCAAACTTTGTACCTCTTAATGTTAATTTTACTTTTGGCCTTAACTCGAAAAATTCTTAAGCGAAAAAAAAGGCATATTTTGAAAATTCGATTTCTCAGGAACTATTCGACCAATTTCACAATAATTTTATGTTTTGCCATGTAAAATTATATTCTTTAAAATGATTTAAAAAATTGTATACCTTACAATGCAAATTTTTTTCGGATTAATATTAAATAAAATAATAAAAAAAATTGGTGATATGTATTAAAATTTACTTTTTACATGGAATTATCTTTGGATGAATGAATTTTATAATTGTGTACAATAAATTTTAATTTCGGTTTAAATGTTTTCAGATATGAAGAAATATGCTAAAAGCGAAATTAACATTAAAGGATCCAAACTTTGGACCGCTCTCTTGACCAAACTATTGGAACCATATTTCCCAGATTGCGGCTACCCATTTATGCGGAAATCCGAATTCATCGAAAAAAGGTAAATTTATTCAGAGAAAGTATGTTTTTATGTCTGATTTCATAACTTAAAATATCGTCTGCATTAATTAATTAGAATATTTGAGGTCACCCCTTCGAACCATTAAGAGTGAGTGAAGAAACGTGAAGATCCGAGCTTTAGAAGAAAAGTTATTCCGGGTTGTCCGTTTTTTTTTTTTTTTTTCTTTTTTTTTTTGCTCACTGTATATACAGTACATAGTAGTATGGTAAACGTAATACATTAATCAATAAGAATTAAAAGACTTTTGTTCCCTACTAGATTTAGATAATTTAAAACAGACTTATTAGACTGATAAGAATTCAGAGCTTCCAAAGGTCCGCCACGTTATAATCGGCAGGAAAATTTATAATGTAAAAAGATGTGTTTTGTTTTTTTAAATTGTATCATTAAAGTTCTTAATCACCCCAAAAGTTCAAAATCTTATTACATTAATAAAAACATAATGTGCAAAGATTAAAATTTATTTAAAATGAAGTGGTTTGTAAAGTTTGGAAAATTTCGATTTGCTTTGCTGCAACTAAAAAAGTTTTGGCAGACATTTCGGGGACCAAAGATTTGTTCATGCTGCTCTAAAGTCTTGAAAAAGATTTTATGAAAATTCTATCTGTTTTTAAAAGGAAATTGCTTTTAGTTCGCTATAACCATTGATAAATATACGTAACACGAAACTCAAATGCTGGAGCGTATGTTCAAGTTATTAAATTATTCTAACAAACATTATAAAATACATTATTTTAATTGGACATTACTACCACTTTTTAAATTTTTGAAGTGCGTAAAAATATTGTTGAAATTCGCTCCGATTTTTAAACAAAATTATTATAATTAAGATATTTAGTAAAAAAGTTTTATTTATGAATTTTTATTTGACTTGCGAAAAATACTATTTTTTTTTTCATAAAGAGAATTTTGTAATGATCAAAATAAATGGAAATCAAACAGAACGAAAACTTAAGAATGTAGTAGATAGAGTAGAGCATTCCAGCAAAAAAAATATAAAAAAATCTTGAGTTGTCAAACATTCTTTTATTTTGCTATTTTCATACGCTTTTGTTTAACTTATGTCTTAACAGTTATTCAGTTCTGACCTCACTCCGCCTTTCCGGAAGTTGACAGGAACTTTCCAAACAACCCAATATAACATATATATTTATAACGTGTCCTACATTATACTGACTGTTTTTAAAAAATATATGACAGAAAAATGTGGTTATGGTTAAAAAAAACATAAGTTCTAACAACAAATTCATGCTAGGGTATGTATTCTCCCTGAATTGCTGTTTTTATTTTAAAAAATGTTCGATAGATAACCCTGCAAGTAAAATACCTATAGATCAAAAGAAATTAATTGAAAAAACGATAGAAGAGATATGTGGCGCCATCTACCATAAAATTCATAATTTAAAAACCAGGAACTCGGGAGGAAAAAGTTTATACGTTGACACACGAAGTTTTTGCAATATTTATTTCCCGAATATAAATGTTTTAAAGCCGTCACTTTATCACACTCGGTATGAAAGTATATTCGAATAAAAGTTTTTTATGTAAAAAAAGTTTAAAACCGAAAATGTTTGAGAACACATGGGTTTTAACTCTCTGCACTGCGTGTCTTTAAAATTGCTATGGGTGGTTCACTGTGTAAAGTTAAACGCAAATGGCGCTAGGGATTAAAATTCGTCGTAAGACTTCCGGGTTACTACTTCCGACTAATTTTTACGTATCATTGTATCAATATACTTGTAGTATTTTCAATAAAACGCGTTCTTTCAATCTAACTTTCAACGAAACAATCAACAAATGAATTCGGAAGATTTCGCGAGCTTGCTACGATGCTACCTGAAAAATAACAAATGTGCTATTTTACACAAATATGACCACAAATCAGGAATAACACTCAACCAAAATATAATCTTAAACTTTTTTTTTATGCTGTGACATTAATTTTGTTAAATTTGTATTAGGTTCACGACCTGTTAGAACTTATAAATAAACTCATCTGAATGGTAAAATTTTATACGTAAATTTAAACACAAATCAGAATAATAGAACTTCCTAGAATATTAAGCCTGTTCCCACATCGCTTCGTAAGCATAACATAAGCGGTGTGATACACCCGAAGTTTACTAAGTTTCTTCCGGTTTTAGGAAGCTTGTTGTTGTTTACGTTCTGTCAACCGTCCATTAACACTATTGTAAACGCTAAATCATTTAAATTACAAATAAAAAATATTTTTTATGTAATAATTAACATTCAAAAAATAATGTGGTTACTAAATATATAAAATTTTTAAATTACATAGCAGTGACTTAGGGTAACCCATCATTTAGATGTGAAATCATTGGATTGCCAAGAGTTGAGTTATATTTTGTTTATAAACAAATCAACTTCCAAAGAAGAGTGATTGGTATGAATTGTATGTAAAAACATTCTCTTTCGGAAAGGCTTTATTAAGTAATTTCTTCATCATAACCTTGCACATTTCAGATTTGAATTGGACACGTGTCGACATTCTTTAATCAAAAATCTACTTCAAAGCCACATTCCATTGTCGAATTATTTCAATCAAGCACTTAATATCTAACATTTCACCAAAAGATTTGACCCTTGCTCATTTTTTCTTGTTGTGTGTGTTAGTTAACTTTTTTTATTTTCATTATCTTCATTAATAATGCTTTTAAGTGATCTATGCTGAACAAATTTTTTAAACATTTCTGAATAGCTGCTGTTTTTTTTTTTTTTTTTTTTTTTTTTTTTTTTTTTTTTATGCTTTGCACTCCGAATACCTTAAAGGTATAAATTTTTTTTTAATTTTAGAATGGTGACTGTTGATTGCCCCTGAGAGGCAACATGAGTGCAAAGAGTTTAGCTTTTTGATTAAGAATCTTTGTAGAAGTAGCGAAATAATAATTGAATATGCGAAATATAGTATAAAAAATGGTATAGTGAACTAAATCAGAAGTTTTTACAACGAAGGGATTTTAATAATATGTTTTTATCTAAACTTAGCAGCACAACCATTTCATCATCATTATTAGCATTTATCCGAACGCGTGAGACTTAATGGCTCATTTCCCATCCATATTTTTAACATTGGCATTATGTTAATATCTTTCTAGTGACTGAAATACGCATAGAAATAGAAAGAAGAAAAAAAAGACAAATATTTTTTATTCTAGATAAAGATGCAACGCTACAAAAATAAGCAGCCATTGCCCTGAGCTTTTCGTCCTCTTTCAAGTTTTCAAACATGAATATTTCCTTATGTCTTCTGATATATCACAGTTTAAGGCTTTTCCAAATAACTTGCGATTAAGCTCCAGAGCAAGGTTGCCAACTTTCTAAGCTTCCTGGGGAAGTTTCTTATAGTGGTAACTAAGTTTGTGCTTTAATATAAGATTTATTTATTAATTTATTTTTTTTATTATTTTTTTTATTTTTTAAATTCGATTTGTTGTAGATGTAGTTCATTTGCGTCGCACTAGAGTTGCACAATGGGCTATTGGTGACGGTCTGGGAAACATCCTTGAGGATGATCCGAAGACATACCATCACAATTTTGATCCTCTGCAGAGGGGGTGGGACGCCCACGTCGGTAGCCCGACGACCTGCATGCGAAGTCGAGCACTTTACGGTAGAACAGTTTAACGAGAACCAATATCTCACACCCTCGGTCCCAACACAGACTGATCCCAAGTTTTGACTCATCCGCACACTGACCGCAGCCAATGATGCTTGACTTCGGTGATCTGCTGGAAACCGTGTCTTAACGATCAGTCCACAACAAGACTGCAAATTCACTTTAAAGTTATTTTCTACATCACCACACATGAATTCAAAATTTCATGTGAATTGACGCCTATTCTATTATCTCTCGGGGGTTTTAAAAATACCAAAAATTTTGAAAGCTTTAATTTTTAAGTGTCTACCACTATATCAAATGTTTTCCAAAAAGCATAGTAATTGGCAACCCTGCTTCAGGCCTTAAAGCTGTTAAATATCTAGCCCGGAAAGAATAAAAACTGGTAAGAATACCGTTTCATTCTAGCTGTATTTCACTCCTGCCAAAAGCCAGCTATAATTTAAATAGTTAACTACCAGTTTCTCCTCTCTTCCGTCGCACTTTCAAACCTATTAAACTTTGCAGTATGGGGATCTAAATTGTAAATAATCAATTTTGTATTTATTCCTACTTTGAGATCCTCGTATTATTTTTTGAAGAATTATATTCTGACACTTAGTTGACAGTTTCTCCATCATGACCATTTGCAGGATTGCCAATTACTACGCTTTTTACAAAATATTTTATAGAGATGTAGACAGTTAAAATCTAGAACTTTCAAACTTTTGATAATTTTACCACCATTTTAAAGATCAACTTGTGTAGGGGTTAGGGAACTGCCCTTGCATCAGAAAGGTTCTGGGATCGAATCCCGGGCAAGGCATGGATGTTCTTTCTTTCTCTGTACTATCTGTCCTAACTGTGGGAGCAACCTTGGCCCACCTAATATGGTGCCCCTGAAAGAGTGGTCAACAAATCTGCCCTTCAGATGCCTGTATGACCTAGGTCAGTCTCCAGGTGGGCATTGGGGAAAAACACCATTTTAAAAGCCTCACCACTTGAAAGCTGGAACAAAATGGCGTTCTCATATCTGCAACACTTTTCCAAAAATTGTTTTCCTCGTGGTAGGGAAATGGAAATTCAAATGAGATTGCAAGTTGGGATGGCAATCTCATTAGCAAAAGATGTAAATTGATTTGAAAACGATGAGAGTGCAGAAAAAAATTAGCTAACCCTTGTAAGCACTATCTGAAAGCCAGCAGACCTAACTATTATATATGTTTAAATTATTAAAATGCAATGGTAGTAAAAATCATTTTTAAATTATATTCGAACAGATGAAAGGGTGAATATATAAACTTGGCTACCACATTAAATATAAAAGTAAAATTTTCTGGATCTTCCAGAAAAAGTTAGCAGGTATGTGTTTCGTATAAAATTTTGAATCATTCACATGTAGTGATGTGGAATATAACTTTAAATCAAATTTACAAAACAAAGAGTCATACAATAAAACATAATCTTAACTACAGCTAGAAGAAATTTTCCTACAAAGTGTAGAAAGTTGTGAGCCCTGTATTTAACTATCTCACTTTATATATATGTGTGTGTATGTGTTTAAATTATTTATATGAAGTAGAAAACAAAATTTTTCAAACCTAATTTATTGAAATATCATTATATCGCCTAAACTGCCACTACGAAAACATTTTTTGAAACTAGAGGAATTCTGTAGTATTTTGGGGATTAATATGTTAGAATTAAAATTAGATTAAAAATATTTTTATGCATTAGTTAGACCCATATTTTTGCTACCACTTTTGTATATTTTTTCATGACTACCGCCACTCTGCTACTGTAACTTTTATTTCTGCTTGAAGAAAGCGTATTATGCTGTTTGTGCGAGAAAAACTTAAATATCTGAGCTCAAATGGAATCGAGTAAAGACTTAACAAAGCATGAATCGGAACATAAATCAATGAAATCAAGATTCGCTAGTCTTTTAAAAGGTTTATTAGTATGACTTATCTGCTTGCTTACTTTATTTAACAAAAGCTGGGCACCTGAGCCGCGCAAAAGACCCATATCCCATTCATCATGATGCTCGACTTCACGTGCAGGTCGTTGGGCTACCGAAGCGGGGGTGCCATCCCCTCTGCAGAGGATCAAAACTGCGATGGCATGTCTTCGGATTATCCTCAGGGATGTTTCCCAGACCGTCGCCAATAGCCCATTGTGCAGCGACGTAAATGAACTACAACAACAACCCATTCATCATGAAATTACAGAAAATTAAAAAATATAAACAGTTTGTATGCAGAGTCTCTGGGGTGACTAGTATTGTAGAGCAAGCACCTTGCTTGTTTAACTGAAAAGAAAGTGTAAATAATTCTAAGCAACTTGCTATAGATAACGATGGCTGTGAATTTATTGTCCACATGAGGTAGCAGGCTCGGATTTCAAAGCTATAGTAAAGATGGCGGTAAATTTATTGTCCACATGAGGTAGTAGGTTCGAATTTCAAGTCTGGTATTGTAGTTGAGGCAGTTGAAGTTTATAATCTATTGATGTTTTGAACTATTGCTATGAATTATTGATGTTAGAGTTGGGGATTTTTACTTATGTTGACAGTTTCGGCATGAGGCGTCAGAGGTGAAGTGTGCAGCTATTGGTCTAAGGTTTTTGTCTTTCTTAAAGTTTTTAAATTTAAATATTTCATTGATGTTAGCTGTATTGCAGAAGAAGCTAGCTTCCCGCTCTGCGAACGAGGTCGTTAATCCGATTGAAAGTGTGATCTTATGAGAGTATTATTTTATACTTAATATTGGATCATCTACCAATCAAGTTAGGAAAGTTGTTTTTTTTTTAGGTCGCTGACGTGACTGAAGAGAAGCCACGTTCAAATTGTAATTCGAAGTACTATAATTCCCCAGTGTATCAATATTTTTATGTTGGATGAAAAGTGAGCATCTATGAATTTATAGTAATATGTTAAAAATACCCGCCTTATTTCAGGATTACCAAAACACAGGTAAGCCACTTTGACTTTTTTCCTTTTGGGGGCCATCCGATCAAAATGACTAATCTCGTAGATTACCAGTGGTGCTCCAAGGTACCCATAGAAGATATACTGGCTCAAGCCAAAAACAACGGCACAACAGATATATGGTTCAGCATTGAAGCTAAAGACAAATCTTGTGCTATACCACAAACCTCACCGGTGCGCCTTAAAGCAGACTTAAATGCTTCTGTACCGACAAAAAAAATCAAAAGTATAAGATTCCAAAAAAGCGGGTCGCTCCTTATTCAATGTGACGACACAGAGACCGCAAAACACATCTTAAAGATAAACACAATCCTAGAGATTCCTGTAGCAGCTAAATGCCTTCGTGAATGTATTTCCACATTTATCCTCCGGAACTTTCCTATTGAAACCTCGGTTTCAGACATAAGTCGGGAGTTCAATTCAGAAAACAAGACGCAGGCTCTAGAAATTCGTCGGTTTTTAAAAAAAGGGAAACCGACAACCACAATTCTTTTCAACATTCTTGGCACAGATGTCCCAGAAAAAATCCGGCTTTGGTATCAATACTATGAAACTAAACCATTCCAAGATAGCGTAACCTTATGTAAAAACTGTTGGGGTTTTGGCCATCCCGAGAAATACTGTAAATCCCCAACCAGATGCCACAACTGTGGAGGCCTATCCTCTGAACATCAGGGCCCGTGTACTAGGGATCAGTGTTGCAGGAATTGTAACGGCAACCATAATCCAATTCAGCGTGATTGCCCAGCATTTTTAAATTTTGAGAAACTACTCAAAATTAAGTCTACTCATCATGTTCCGATGAGTGAAGCTAGACGAATAGCTTATTTAAAAAAGCCCTCATACGCAGAAATAACCCAGTCAGTGCCAGGAGAATTCATTACCCGCGCAGAGTTAAAATCGGAACTTAACAAGTTCGCGGGATCCATGCAACAACTAATCGAGAATACCTGCGCAAAGCAAGTTTCTATACTGGCGGCTCAAATCGAGAATTTGACGGCCTCCATAAATAATATTCTTATCCCAGCGATAACAAACATTCAAAGAAGCACGACTGTCCAGAGTACACTGACAGATACGAAACTCTCAACCCACCCGTCCGACTTCTCTCCAGAGCGGGCTAAGAAAAAGAAGAAATCAAATACACCCCCATCTTGTGTGCAATTCACTACAAAACCTCCCCTAATAGCTGGTCAACCAGTAGTCCAAGAACTTCATATGCCTATGGACAACTCCTTATCAATGCCTCTTATACCTTTGAACAACGATGAGGATGAATTGTCTCTTGAACCCTAAGAAAATGTTTATTTAAAAAAAAAAAAAAACTCTTATTGCATACTCTTTCCCAGGCGTTTAGGAAAACTGAAAAAAAAAAAAAAAAAAAAAAAAAACTTTTTTTTATTTTTTATTAACTATGTCAATTCCGATCTTTAATATAATTCAATGGAACGCGCGCAGCCTTAGAAATAAACGTCACTGGCTGAGTCAAAATGTCTTTTCAGAAGCCGATATAATTGCAATCCAAGAAACCTTTTTTCAAGCCAATGACCAAATCAACATTAAAAACAAAATAACTCTCCGACAGGATCGTGACCACCCTAACCATAGAGGTGGTGGCACCCTCTTAGCTATCTCAAAACATATTCCTTTTCAAAAAATTTCTTTTCAAAATCTCCCTCCTTCCCGAATTGAGATGCTCGGCGCCAAAATCCAAGTTAATAATCGACAAATCACGGTAGTAAATATTTATTCCCCAGACGGAAATTATTCCTCACAATGGTTGGAAAAGTTCTTTTCCAATATTGAGAAACCCTTCATCATTGTCGGAGATTTTAACGTAAGACACCGAGCCCTCGGCTCTGCCTCGTCCTCCCAAACTGCGGATATCTTCCTCGACTGGATCCTATCAAATAATATCACTATCTTGAATACAAATACTCCCACCCATTTTAGCGGCCCAAATCATCAACAGACATTATTAGACCTTACCCTAGTATCCCCTGAACTTTTCCAGAAATCTTCTTTCTCTGTCTTTCCAGACCCATTTGATAGTGACCATTTTCCAGTTTTAACCAAGGTTAAATTTTCCTTAAATAACCCTTGTCCACCACGCCCGTACCTACTTTTGCAAAATGCACAGAATGAAATCGCTGAAGTTCTTTCAAACAATAATTTCAATGCAAGGAACATAGAAAATGCTTGCAATTCCGTAGTCAAAGACAACACCCGATTTACAAAATTTTCTCCCCATCCCACGACTCCGTGGTGGGATCAAAAATGCGCTTTTCTCTTAGGTCAAAAGCGGAAATTTTTGCGAAAGGCAAAAAAACAAGTCTCATCCACATATTGGCTGAAATACAAACACTACTCCGCCCAACTCCGCCAATACATTAAAAGCAGAAAAAGAACTTATTGGGACAAAATTTGTTCCAACTTAGGGTCTTCAAAAAACATTTTTAAAATCTTAAAAAGTATCTCAACGCGAAATTCCTCTGCTCCCGCTGGAAATTTGATTTTAACCCACCAAGCGACAGATATCACTTGCCCACTCGACCAAGCGAACCGTTTGGGGGAGCACCTTTTTAAAGCTCAAAGCCCCTGTCCAATCCCTTTTTCATTTTGGGCACAGGCCACAATCACTTGGATGCCCCCTTCACGCGTACCGAACTGGATGCTGCTATACATAGAACAAAAAATACGGCACCTGGGCCAGACCGCATTCCGGCTATTCTCATTAAATTTATCCACTCCTGTTATCCAACTAAGCTCCTTAACTACTTTAATGTCATTCAAGGTACAGCCCAACCCCCAAGTTCATGGACCCTAGCAAAAATCGTCCCGATCTTAAAACCAGGAAAAAACCCATCAGAAATTAGAAACTATAGACCGATCGCCCTCACCTCTACTTTCGCTAAAGTATACGAACGGATGCTGCTTCAAAGGCTCCTTAATTTTAGCCTTAAACAAAATATCTTCCCTCCCTCCCACACTGGCTTCCTCCCCTTTCGAGACTGTAACACTACTCACTCAATACTCTACCATGACATACGAGACGCACGTGAAAGGAGAAAATTTATTGTCTGTGTCGCACTCGATCTAGTTTCTGCATACGACAACGTATGGATTGATGGTCTCCTTACCAAACTCCTGTCGGCCGGCATTTCTGGAAAAACAGCGCTCTTCTTACAAAATTTTCTTTCCAATAGAACCTTCTACATCTCTTGGCGCAACACCCGGTCTAAAGATTTCCAGCAACCCCAGGGCCTCCCACAGGGCAGTGTCCTCTCCCCTCTTCTTTTTATGTTTTACCTTAAAGACATTCACAAACACCTTCCCACTGGAGTACAAATTCTTGTGTTCGCTGATGACATCTACATTTATTACGCTGCAAAATCTTTTGACAGGGTTATTGCTAAACTCCAAGATGCCCTCATTGCCATTCAAACTTGGTGTACGGATTGGAGAATGGCTATTTCACCTTCAAAAAGTGCAACTATTAACTTCTCTAACAAACGTCTCTCACCCACAATTCAGTTAACAATCTTTAACGAACGAATTCCCCAAGTCAACTCCATCAAAATTCTCGGCATCTATTACACCGCAAACATTTCTTTCCTCGGCCATTTTCAATACCTAAAAAAGAAGTGTTTAAAAAAAATTAATGCACTCCGCTGCATCTCTAGTACACAGTGGGGGTCTCGAACCTACCACCTCACTCAGATTGTAAACGCTACTATCAGAAGCACTTTAGAGTATGGCAGCCCAATCCTCTTCTCTGCGCCAAAATCACATCTCCTAGTAATCGAAACAATTTACAACTCTAGCCTCCGCGCAGCAACAGGCCTCCCACGCTGGACTCCAATTCATATCCTCCACAAAGAAGCTGGCACCACCCCAATATCGCACAGACTTGTTTTAGCAGCAAAGAAATTCTACCTCCGTCACTGCTCCCTTGGATCTCACTCCCCAATGCATCGACTTTTGCATAAATTTCATTTTACTAGACTTAAAAAGAAACCCCACCTTTTCCTCAAGTTTCAGGACATCTTCAACCAAAAGGGCATAAGCAAATACAATATCATCCCCTTCCACATTCCAGCATTCCTCACAGATCTCCCGAACCTCCATCTTTATGTACACGATCTTCCATTCCAAACTACGAAAAATCCCAACGAAATCCTCCCTCTCTTTCAGGAAACCCTCCACACCCTTTGGAAAGATTATACCATCCTGGCTACCGATGCTTCAAAATGCAATTCGAATACAGGTATTGCGGCTGTTAACTCAAAGAACAATATGTCCTATATCTCTCAAATCCACCCTATCAACTCAGTGTTCACAGGAGAAGTTCTAGCAATTTGGTTAGCAATCACAAAAATCACTACTGAGTATCTGGATTACGTTATTTTATCGGACAGTATGTCCGCAATCACTGCCCTCATCTCGGTTACCCATAAATCCCCCCACAGCATCCTCCTCCTACAAAATAAGATCGTTTCAGCAACTGCAAAAGTTAAATCAATTACGATAGCCTGGACACCAGCACACGTTGGCATCCCACCCAATGAAACCGCGGATAAACTGGCCAAACATGCCACCAATGCTCCTCGAGCCATCCCTCTCATCTCACCTGAGGACTTGTCATATTCAGCAGCTCTAGACTCAAACCGCGAACTCAATAACCTCCGGACTAACTCAAAATACCACAAGCGTTTCCCTTTTGATCACCCTGTTAATAAAACCTCCCTTAATCAAGTCCCAAACAGGAAATATGATATCTTAATCTCGCGTCTCCGAAGCAACACAATCCAACTTAACGAAATATATGCAAAAATAGGACTAGTTGACTCCCCTTTGTGCGATGACTGTCAATATCCAGAATCTGCTATCCATCTTCTCTTTGAATGCAAAAAGTTTGAACATCAGAGACAGGCTCTGCGAGCCTCAATAGGAGTTTTCCCACTTTCCCTCCATCGTCTTCTTAGTTATGACCCTCATGATAATCTTCTAAAAAACTTAGTGGTTTTTTTAATTTCTACTAAACGTTTCTAGTTTCCAGTATTCAAACCCATAATTAAATACTGCTACAAATTATTAAATGTTTTTTAAAGCCTCCCTGATCGCCTGGGAAAAAGAGTTTCAATTACATTTTCTTTAAGAATTTTCGTTTGATGAACGTGTCTCTCCAAAAGTGTTGGATTCACCAAATGTTGGATTTATTAATCCAACCTCTCCAAAAGTGTTTTGGAAATTTTTTTTTATAATTTCGATCTCCAGGAATAATACTAAGTTCACAATGAACTTGTTTGGCTTCCTCATGAACAGCGTTCACTCTCACTTCTCATCGTCATCATCATCACCAGCAACAATACAACTCATCTAAAACTCCATTCTACAGCAGAGGGGATAAAAGCGTGAAGCAGAGATCCCCTACCAACCTACCAACCACCAACCACCGCTGTATTGCAGTTGATTGCTTTGTCGTAAAAATCTGCATTGAGTTTGTAAATATACTGAGAGAGAGTCGGGATTTTGAGATCTTCGTGGATGTTTGAGTTTCTAATGAACTATCTGGCACAGGTGATTTTACGGAGTATTTTGTTTTGACACTGGTTCAGTTTCTTCATAAGATGTTCTGGAATCGTGGCCAAGCAGGAGAAGCATATGTTAGAATGGGTCGGATCATGGAAGTGTATAGCAGTTTTTTGTTTTTAAGTGAAGCATTCTGGTTGAAGATGAGAGGTTGAATGGTATTTATTGCTGTATTGGCTTTGTCTATTGCCTTTTTTATGTGGTTGCTCCAGGTGAGTTTGCTGCTAATGATAAGTCCGAGGTACTTTGTTTTGTTTACTAATGGAATTTAGATATCAAAAAGCTTTGGTTTGAATTGAGGAAGTATTTTGATTCTTCTTTTTTGTATGATTATGATCTCAGATTTTTCGGCATTGACAGCTGTTTTCCAATTTCTGCACCATTCTTCTATTTCATTAATGTGTTCTTGTAATTTCATTAGAGAAAGGTTTGGGTTTCTGGATTTTATAATTATACTAGTATCGTCTGCATAATAGGCTGTATTACTGTTGAAGTCTGTTTGATATATTGGGAAGTCATATGTATAGAGAATATATAATATCGATCCAAGTATGCTGCCCTGAGGTACACCAGCAGTTACGTTTCTTTTGGAAGATTTTCTGTTTTGAATGGTGACATGGAAGGTTCTGTTTGTAAGATAGCAGGAAAGAGGTTTAATAAGTCCGGGAGGAAAGTTGAGTTGTATTAGCTTGAAAATTGCTCCTGTATGCCAGACTTTATCAAACGCTTTGGTTATGTCGATCATTAATATTGCTATTGTTTCCTTGCTTGTTAAGGCCCTTCCAGCATAATCTATTATTCGCATAAGCTGTTTTTTTGTGCTCAAGTTTGGGAGGAAACCATATTGTTCGTCTGGGAGAGTATGACTTATCTGAAAAAAAGTGGTGAATTACATAAGCCTGCGATTTGTTTAGAAATAGTGGTGAATAAAAATCTACTAAATTGAATTTACTAAACCAAGAATCACAATTAATAAACTACCACTTGAAAATATTTATTCGCTCTCCGGAACAAGTTGGTATCTCTGTGTATATAAATAAAACTATTTTTGTGTGTTCTATATTGCATAAATTTCTTCAAACCAAATTAGTGACGATAATAATATAAAAAAATTAAAAATTTACCCGAACTATGTGTTTCTAATAATCTTGGCTTCGCCAGTCACCGGTGACCCCCGTGGCTCTACAAACAAACTCAGTGCTGGTCACCGGTGGCCCCATGTCATTCAACGTGTTAAAACAAATATTTCCTTGCCTATTTGACAAATAACGCCCGTAATAAACAATCACATTAAAATTAAATTTAAATGCTCTATAATACAGTCATTGGGGTAAAATATCTTATCTTCAATTTATTGAGGAAAATAGATTAAGAAACGAGAGAGGCGATATTTCTTTGATTCGAATGCTTAAATTCACAATTTTCTTCGGATAATCAAGTTCTTACTGTATTTTTAAAAGTTTGTTTTCTGGCTTTATTTCCTTCTTTCTATGACGAATCGCTGTTTTAATCATTTGACATAAAATGTAATACTAAATTAATACTTAAGCAGATAATGAACATTTCAATAAAATGAGAAAAATATTTCAATTTTTTTTTCGAACTAATGTAGTTGTTGTTTTTTCTAATGACACGTAGAGAAGATAAGCTCCAGTCATTGGCCTTTTGCGAATTAAGTAGGGAACGTTCGCCTTTCGTTTAACAAAAGGGAGCGCCGCATGGGTGAAAGTGCGTCGTAGCTCAGAACCCCACGAATAAATTGAGCCCCACTCATTCATGAGGTCTCTTCTTCAATTTAGACATAGATCTGAAAGGGAAGGAAATTTCTCCAGATCACCGTAACCATACTACTGCTCATTGACCGAAAACAGGAGTTTTGAATCCACAAATTTTACAGGCCTACTAATGTAGTTTATAAACTTTGATACAATAGATCTTATGTCATTCCGCATTACGGAAAAATGATTACGTCTAGTAAACATTTCAGAACCAAACTATATGCAGATAGATTGCAATTAGAGGAAAAATTAAAAAGTGGCAGCAAAAACTCGTGTTGACTAATCTAATACAGGGACTGCAATATCCTATTAAAAATAGGAAGTGGTAAAAAGATCAAGAGATTTTTTTTTTCCAATTTTTGAATGAAATACGATGTTGTTACTATTAGAACATGTTGTTAACATAAGAGATTATATTCAGTTCCAAAACTCCCGCTTTGAACGAATGCTATTTCTTGCCTATTGCATTTTTCTTAAAACATTAATTGACAGTCAAATCCTTTTCTTTTTTTTTTATAGGACAGTGCGGCCCCTACTAACAGAATCGTTTTTATTTTTACTTAAATTCTAACATATCTGATCCATACAAGTTTTAAGTAAATGGAAATAATTTTCATTTTGAAATAAACACTGATGAATAAAATAAGTTAAAGAATTTATACCCTGCCAACGAACAAATTAGTAGCGAAATAATTTGGCAACCACTTATTTTCATTGTTGCTGAAATTTAAAATGCACTGTAAGAATTAGCTATTCATCGCTGGTGCTGATTTTTCTTTACTACACAATTTACGTACACAGGGATCATTTGAAATGTTACCAATTTTTCCTGTTTTTCAATTTTGCCGCCTTGAATGTTTAATGCGTAGTAAGAATCATCACTTATAATATTTTTTTTTTAATTACATAACTTACCTGCATTTAAAACCCTTTTTTTCCTTTCTTTTTTTTAATAAGAAAAGAAAGAAAATAAAAGAAAAAGAATCTTCAATCTTCAACGGGATATTATTAGCAATTCCAGTTTTAAACGATAGGTTCAATGGTCTATAAATTTAAATTGTGACGCAGACTACTTTCTCTCTTTCGATATTTTTTTTTTTTTCGTTAGATAGACAATTCTCGATGACATCATAAAATATTGGGCAAATTTCCAATCTGCAGTCTTCAGAATCAAGCTTGACATATCCGTTCCCCCTTTTTTTTACGGTTACCGCACTTGAAATACGTCCAAAATTCTCTTTGCTAATTGAAGAACAGAATTTTGGACAACGAAAAATTCACAAACTGATATTTAAAAATGGTTGACGGTCAATCATAAATTATTAAAAGTTTAGAATTGTTAAAAATGTTAAAAATTCCCAAACCGATATTTAGAAATGGTTGAAGGTCAAACATTAATTTTTAAAAGTTTAGAATTCTTAAAAATGTGCTTGTGGTATTAAATGCATCAAGTAATTAATATCCAATTTACAGTTTTTGATTTTAGATTTTCAACACAGAGTAAGAAAATTAAAAAATAATCATAATTTTGACTATTTGATCTTGTTCTTAAGCATTGAAATAGTTTACTAGTTCACAAAACCTAAACTTTCATTGCTGAGTTTAAAATCTTGATATTTGAATTAAAAAATCAAAGCTAATAATAGTAAATTTGAAACATATGCATGACACGATTGGCACCATTTTTTTTAATAAGCTCCATGCACAACCAGATTAACCTCTTACTAAGTTCACATGATCCTTAAAAATTTAAAAAACGGTAGCACGAGTAAGAAAATAACATGTTTTTTTATAACTTAGTATCACCACAACTCTTAATATTTTCAAATGAATATATCTAGACAGAAAATCCCCGGTTTACTATTTTTTATTTTAATGAAAAGCCAACCGGACTGTGTAGTGGTCTGGGAGCTGACTTCACAACAGAAAGGTCCTGGATTCGAGTCCCGGACATAGCATGGATTTTCTTTCATTCTCTGTACTATCTGTCCTCTTACTGTGGGAGCAACGTTGGCCCACCTAATATGGTTCCCCTGAAAGAGGGGCCAACAAATCTGCCCCACTAATATCTAAATGACGAGTGTTAATCAGGTGGGGATTGAAATTAGAAAGTATTAATGAAAAGAAATTCCTATTTCTTATGGCAATATTGACACGACTTCAGAATATTTAAGAACTATATATATATATACGTTGTAAAGGACAAACAATTTCAGTAATAAACAAATGTAACAGTTAGATATTAATTACAAAACATTTTTATTTAAATTAAAAATTTACGTATATTCAACGAACTAAATTGATTTACATAATATTTTAACTATGTGAAAAAAAGCCTTTTTTTAGTATATAAAAAATGTATCTCATGCCACATGTAGGGGAGAGTCGGATAGCCCCGTCCACTTAAGGAGTATTGCTTATATTTCTGTATAATATTGAGTAATAATCAATATTTTTGTATGTTTCTATTGTTTTATCATCTAATTAAATAATGCATAAGGAATAAACCAAAAAAAAAGAATAGTTTAACTTAAAAAAATAGAAATTTAAAAAATTTGACTACAGTATTCAACATATTTTCAAAACTATTGTTTGCCATGTTACCAGCTGCATAAATACTTGAAACTTTGAAAATAATATTTTTTCAATATAACAATTAATGTCCGATGGCCCATTGACTTGAGAAAATATTCTATATGTATGAAATTGACAGTGGGCGGGGGTACCCGACACTCCCCTATATTCTATGTAATCAAGTATTAATCAATAGCAAAGTATAAATATGTCTGTGAAGTCAAATATGTATAAATTTGACTGATTCGCAAAATATTTTATTTATCTAGAAAACGCTATAACATTTTATCTTTATGAATAAAATATAAAAATTATTATCATTAGAATACATAATATTCTACCATAAAGAATACAATAATTAATTTTAAGGATATTCTCTAATGTTAATGACTCTTTAAGATAACTCAGAAATAATCACGAACATGACTCCTTCAGCAAATTACTTCTTTATCAAAAGTCCACTAGATAGGACCATGTTTAAAATTTGATTTTGCAATCGCAGATGAGATAAGAACTACCCTGAATGAAAAATTGATAGTACAATCAGTTTGAAAATACTATGATAACAACAATGAATTAATTGACACCGATTGACAAGCATCACTCTATCATGATGCTCAATCTTTCTTCTTCTCCTTAGAACACTTGAAACAATCACTTCTTTTCTTTTTTTTCATTTTCTTGCTGAGAGAAACGGAAAAATCTGTGAAAAACTCAATTATTGATAAAGTAAAAATATTGTTGACTGTGAGTCGTCAGGTATTAAGCAATAGCAAACTATAAATATGCCTGTGAAGATATAAATATTTTTTTTTATTTTTTATGATAAAGACGTGGTGATAATAATGATAAGATTATTACTTCACACTCGCTTACTTTAAGCCTTTCAGGGCTGTTTGTGCTTTGGAATCGAGAAAAAACTGGTCGGATTTTTATTTAACGAATCTCCATTTTGCGAATTTCTCTATTTTGGGATTTTTCGTCGAGGAACCAAGAGCATTTTGGGAATATTTCTTCGTAAAATAACTTCTAAATAGCGAAGTGAATTTTCTATTTAACGAATCGACTTACCCTATTTCTCAAAATCTTTCGGAACATTTCAAACTTGTTAACGCATTTTATGGGGGAAATGACCTTGAATTGATTCCCAAAGCCACTTAACTCTTAGAGAAAGCAATAAAATCTCTTTCGCTTTTTGTCTGCATTTCAAACGAAAAACTCAGACAAAATTAACAGATTTTATCAGTGGCAATTAAACTTTAAGAATACACGTGGTAATGCATGTTTAAAATATCTTTTACAATAAATGCAGCTATAATTTTATACATAAATTTAGCTTTTTTTAGTTGAAATTATATGTAGCATGATAGTGTAACACTGGATATTCTTGCTTTCCATGCAGATTTCTTTTATAATTAAGAATTATAAAATAAATAGTAGATGCTAGTTTACAAGATAAAGATGTATCAATTGCTATTTTAATTATGTCTAATGTTTATGAATTTAAAACCTGTTTTGTGTTGTTTTTAAGTACTTCAAAAAGTGATTTTCTACTTAACGAATTTTCTATAAAACGAACTTATTACAAGGATTCAGCTACTTCGTTAAATAGAGGTCCGACTGTATGTTAATTTCGGGGAAAAAACTTAAGCTACCTTGGCTTATTAAATGTTAAAAACGTATAGACGAGACTGTTTTCTTGCATAAAAAATCACTATTAATAAGGCTGATTATTGTGATAACTTCACAGCCGCCACCTTTATGCCCTTGACAAGACTGTTTATCCCCCAGAAAAAAATAAAAAACTAGTAGTATAACCATTTCATATCCATATTAATTTTGGCAGAAATAAAAAACGTAGACTACTGTAACGTAACGAGCATATTTTAACAAAACAGAACTCAGAGCAGGTTTTCTTAAAAAATGTCTTGATCAAATTAAGCTCGATCTATCACTTTTTTTTTTTTTTTTTTTTTTTCTGATTTTTTTTTTTTTTAAAGATACTTTGTTTTTTATTCCTTATTTAAGAATTTATGGATTTGTGCATTAAGTTTTGAAATAAATTATAGAACTCGCGTCGTATTTTTTGTTAGTTGTGACACTACACCACCGTGACTTATAAAAGGTTATAACGTATTCACAAGACTGTTTTCTTATTTAGAAAATTACTGCTAATAAATCTGCCAATAATTCTGAATATTGTGATAATTTCAGAGCTACCAACTTGAAGCCTTTGGCAAGACTGTTTGCTCATCAGAAATGAAAAAAAGCTGCCAGTAAAATCATTCCATTTCTATATTAATTTTGGGAGAAGTGAAAAACGAAAGCTACCATGATTTATAAACAGTCATACCGTATGAATAAGACTGTTTTCTTACATAGAAAATTTCTGATAATCAATCTATTAATAAATCTGATTATTGTGATAACTTCAGAGCCACCAACTTAAAGCCTTTGGCAAGGCTTATTAAAAGACTTATTAAAAGTTATAAAGCATTTACAAAACTATTTTCTTGCATAGAAAATTACAGTTGATAATTATCACGCACATTATCATGGAGTTAATTATAACGGACATTTATTTCATACATAAATACATCAGAAAGGAAATATTTTTACTACAAAGACTTTTTCGTTTCCGGGGTGCAAAATTCTCGATCTTTAGTGAAAATTGTTTCTCAATGGCAGTGAAGTGAATTAAAAACTTTTAACTCGTTAGTATTTTGATCGCGCAAAAAATGCGTTTACGAAATAATTGGAGTGGAAATTAAAAAGTGAAAGCTTTATTAAGTTTTGATCGAAAATTTCAGGTACTAAGATTACTCGAAGATTTTTCTCGAAGATTATATATATATATATATATATATATATATATATATATATTGGTTAATGGCGGGCACTTGGGTCTATTTCCCATTGGCCTCAGAAATGGCGAAATTGCTACTCTCTCATCGTTACCCAGTGGGCACCTATGATGACTCAGCCACAGCGGTGGAGTAGAGTCGCCCACGCCATACAATCACAAACCCATTTATAGGACGGGTTACATTCACACAATCACACAGAAGAAAGGACATAGAACACAGAGAAAGAGAAAGAAACATCCGTGCCCTGGGCGGGATTCGAACCTGCAACCATCGGTTACGCAGTCAGGCACGCTAACCATTCGGCCACCTGGTCGGCTGCATTCAATATATATAAGTACGAAATCATTGTTTTGCAGATTTTGGATTTCCGAGTCTCAAAATATAAGAATTGCCGCAATCTGAGAAATATGGCCATAACAGTTTCAATAGCTTGACTCTCCTTTATCTCTCTTTGCACTTCGATACTGTACTGTAAAAAATACTGTATTATGCATTTAAATGATTTAGCGTTTATATTAGTTCAAATAGCATTTTAAAGTGCACGGAGTGCAAAAGGTTATTGTTAATTTTGCATTTTATATATTTCGTAATATCTCTGGAACTTTTTAATAGAATCATAAAGATTTTACACACTTTTTTCCAAAAACTGTTCCGTACAAAAAATAATTTTCAATTATTATTTGTTATTAGTTAACTACATTATGGTTCAAAAATTTTAATTGTAAGATATATAGTTTTTTTACCCCATTTCAAATTACGCAATTTTATATGACAAAATGTCAAATTTGAACGAAAGTGGTCAACGCTTTTTTGGGAAAAAAAAAACATTTTAAAATATGACAGGTGTGAAATTTTATTACTCAGAAACTAATAAGCTGATTTCTTTCAAATTTTATAATTTTCCATTTAGCATTGTATAATTTAAAATAAGGTAAAAAAAATTTTTTCCTTACAATTCAAAATTTTTAGTTTAATTGTTAAAATTGAAACCATTCTTATATGTTGTTTGAAATAAGTTTATTATATAGTCATAAACATATGTCATGTTGTTCATCATATTAGTCTTATTTCAGGTTCATGTCACGTGCTCCGTGACTTTATATGTTTATTATATAATCATAAACATATGTCATGCTGTTCATTATATTAGTCTTATTTCGGTTCATGTCACGTGCTCCATGACTTTAGTTGTTTATTATATAGTCATAAACATATGTCATGCTGTTCAACATATTAGTCTTAAAACTAATATGTTGAGGAGGTGATTCGATGATTTTAGTTAATCATTAATTTTAAACTTCTTCCAGTTATTTGTAATTCTCTGTAAAACGCCTGAACCACTGTACATATTTTTCTTAGATTATTTTTCTCTTATTTTTTTTTTCACCTGTTCTAGATCCTAATCGAATGCAGTTGAAAGAGTAACTCTATATTTAGTTAAAATAAACCAAACATTCAGTTGATAGATATTGAAAAGAATAACCAACCAAGATTAAGCGATATAAATTCTTCACATTTTTTATCCATAAAAAGTATCGTGGTTTCTTTTAATAGATCACAAGTATTTAATTCACTGGTTATTAAAACGTTTAAAAGATTTCGATAATGTTAATGACGCCATTCACGTTTGACATCCTTTCAAAGTGCGTCAGATTCGAATTATTATATCAACTTGTAGAATATTTTTATTTCCCTTCTATTAAGTGTGAATCAACCACGTCACTTAGAGTGGTTATCTAGAATATTATCTACTGTGTATTTAATATTTCAATGGAAAATATACTTATCATTAGATAGAATATGACTTTAAGACAGTAAATAAGAAATTCTGATATGGGTATTCCCTGTTAGATAATACCCATATCAGTAAATTCCGCTTTGTTCTGATGCAAAGAAAATTTAAAGATACAAAAAAAAAGATTACTTTCTTTAGATATGATAGAATGCATTTCAAAGACGTTTTGAAAATTTATATGTCTGCACCAGATTTTTTTTTTTTTTCAAGTTCACATTGAGCAGGACGGTTTTTGAGAAGAAAAAAATTTTCTTGTGGCAGCTAAGTTTATGGTTTAACGTATTATTCTTTGTTTTGCAAAGTTGATTTAAAGTTACTTTCCGCACATTTACATGTAGATTATTCAAAAATTAATATGAAACGCCACTTTGTTGCTGAGGCTTTTAAAATTTTGGCAAAATTTACCGAAAATTCTGAAAGATTTGATTTATGATTGTCAATTACTCTACAAAATATTTTGCTTAAAACGTAGAACTTGCAAGCCCTAATTATGTAAATTAGGGCTTGCTAACACAGCTATGTAATGCTAATACAGCAAAGTACTTTGCTGCATTAGCATCCACTTCTGTAAACACATTTTAGTAAGATTTAGATATGTTTTTTCTTTCAATTTCTTTGGCTTGAAAAACACCACAATTTCCTTGTTAGCAAAAAAATGTTGCTATGCCACGTGATGCGTTCTTGTGGAAGTTCAAGAAACTTGAAAAGTACCTACCAAGAAACATTATTAAAGAACAGTTAGGTGTAAAAATCTTACGGTTTGGGAAAAGTGTTACTTATCTCTATCTTGCAGCAAGCTTTGCCATTGTATTAATATATATTAAAATATAAATGTGCTATATTCTATTCATTTTAAAAAATTGGTCCTAACTTTCCGGACATTCAGTGCTTTTATTTTATTTACGTCTTCATAGAATAAACTACTCACGTTCCATTATATTGCCATAGTATGATCAGAGCCTGAGTAAGGCATGGGCGTAAGGGGCAGCTGCCTCGAGGCCCCACGTCAGAGGGGGTCCCCAAATCGAATAGATAGTTTATTTTAGGTTTCCTTCTTTAATGAACTTTTTTTAAACAAAATATAAGTCGAGCGTAAAATCCATCAGTTTTAGGATAGCTTCTTATTTAATCTATAGTATGAAAGCAAAAAATCTTTATTTCGTAAATTCATGGCTTTCTCTGGCGGATTTCAGCTAAATTTTCGCAATGACAAATTTGGCCAATGAAAAGCTTGTACTTTTACATATTGCAAAATGCGATATTAGAAAAATATGGGCTTCTGATTGGCTTAATTGAGTCATCGTCACTGCGAAAATTTTGCTTAATTCCGCCCTAATTTTAGCAAGGATATAAATTTTTCGCGCGTAGGTGACAAAGTTAACAACCAGAAAACTGAATTCAGCATGATGAAAATAAAATTGTCAGAAAATCAATAAAATGGACAGAACGATTCGTCTGACCATTGGAGGAAGTGGGACTTTCTAGCTATTATAGGTTCTAGTCAAATTTCTTGTTAAATATCTATAATGAGGCGAAAATTTTAAAGTTCGTGTCTTCATTACTGAAGTAGTTAAGCAGAAGAGGGGCTCCAAAGAAGTTTTTGCCCCTGGCCCCAATTAGGCTAAGTCGGGCCCTGAGTATGATATTAATCTCATTTCTTAATTTTTTTTTTCAATATCGTGAAAACTTAATGCTTTTTTTTTTTTTAATTTTTATTTTTCTCATTTAAAAGTGTATCGATTTGACGTACGATAACTTAATTACATTACTTTTTACTTTATATTTTTTTTACAATTGTTTAATTTTAATCACTAGCATAAATCCCTTGAATTAATATTATTGCATTTGTGATTAGTATCATTATAGTACTAATCACTGGTAACTTATAAGCTCTTTCAGTTATATAAATTGAAAAAATTATTAAATATGAACGAAAACATTTTAGCCGCTGTTATCTGCTTATTATTATTATTATTTACAGACATTTATTCAGTTAATGTATGTTCATTGAATTGATACATGAGTGACGAGTGTTCTAAACTTTGAATAATTACAAGTCCGATCTCTTTTTTCTTTTAATTTGATATTCGAATTTATTAATTTGATATATTTTCTGCATCTTACAGAGATTTCAACTGCCCCGAATTTAACAAAGTATTTTAAAAAACGGTAAAGAACTACCAACTAGAAAAACTTTTTCACATACCTTAGAAAGCTAGCAGCCTTGCATAAGACATTTTAAGACAAATTTTGTATTCTGCCATATAAAATTACATTCTATACAATGGTGCAAAATTTTTATACGTTACAATTTAAAAAATTTTAACCATTCTTAAATAAAATTATAAAAAATAATAAATATTTACTAAAAGTTATATTTTATACGACTTATCTTTGGATAAAAGAATTTTATAATTGTGCTCAAAAGATTTTTAAAATATAGTGAAACGCGCAAAATTTAAAATAGACATCAAGGGATTCAAACCTTGGACCGCTCTCCTGACCAAACTATTGGGACCATATTTCCCGAAGGGCGACTACCCCCTATATTTTGGGGATCTGAATCTGAAATCCGAATCTGTCACAGAAAAGATATGTTTATTCAGAAAATACGTTTTTGTGCCCGTTTTCGTAACTAAAAATTTTCGTCTGCACTTAGTAATTAGTATATTTGAGTTCACCCCCTCGAGCCATTGAGATTGAGTTCCCGAACGTGATAACGTTAAATCAAAAATTATTCAGGGTATTCCATTTTTTTTTTTTTTTCGTTTTTTGTTTTTTTTTTTTTTTTCGTTCTGTACGTTTTGTGTTCTTTTTTCACGTAGATTTGTTTCACCCATAAATAGTAATAAAAAAATTCATTCATTTTGTTTTTCAAAATGGTACTTTTATGAGAGTTGTTTTTTTTTTAGGTCTGAATGTACAAGTTTATAAAGAACATATAGGTTTATATGCATAACACAGGTCTACTTTGAATATAACACTTGACTCACAAAGCATGTGACCTCATAGTATCACATCATGAACAGAAATGTATTATTGCCTTATTTTTACCACACCCTAAGTAGCAGAAAAGTGGGGACACTTAAGTATTCACTCGAGTGAATTTTAAAAAATCCTGATTTGGGCCACATTAAATATCAGAACCGAGATGGCTCAGTTGATAGAACGTTCGCTTTCCAGTGAGGTGAACTGGGTTTGAATCCCAGCGATGGATGCTCAATACGAATTGCGCATCCGGCTTGCACCGATCACAGTGCTGACGTAAAATATTCTCAGTGGTAGGTGGATCATGGGTTAGAGTCCTCTTGTTACCAGGCTAACCGTGGGAGGTTTTCGTGGTTTCCCTCCCCATGTAACATAAATGCGGGTTCGTTCCATCAAAAAGTCCTCCACGAAGGCAAATTTCAACCAATACTTGATCCAGGAGTTCCCTTGTCTTCTGGATTTGATTCCAAATTACAAGATTAAGGAGTTGAACATTACTAGTCTTAAACCCAAAAAATTGGGTCGGTTGTTTAATGACGGTTTTAAAAATATTAAATAGCAGAGTCGTAGTGGCTCAGGGGATAAAGCGTTTCCCTTCCAATTATGTAAACCGGGTTCAAATCTCAGCTATGCCTGGTAGATAAGAATTCCACACCAGGCTCGCACCGACCACAGTGCTGACGTAAAATATCCTCATTGATTAATGGATCATGAGCTAGAGTCCCCTTGCCGTTAGGTTCACCGTAGGAGATTTTCGTGGTTTTCCTCTCCGTGGAACGCAAATGCTGGTTAGTTTCATTAAAAAAGTTCTTCATGAAGGCAAATTTCTCCCAATACTTGATCCAGGAGTTCCCATGTCTTCTGGATTAAGTTTAAAATTACAAGATTAAGGAGTTGAACATTAGTAGTCGTAAACCCGAAATTGGATTAGTTGTTTAATGTTGGTTATAAAATAAAATAAAATAAAATAAATTGCATTAATGTGCATAAAATAATATACGTATAAGAATTTGATGCTACAGAAAAAAAATTGTGATGTCATTTTAGTGAATTTAAGCAAATTAGCATTAAAATTTATACATTTTATTTTATTTTATTTTAGTGTTAAGAAATTCCCTTATATTCACTTGGTAAACTTCCAATCGGTAAAACATATAAATATATAAGACTCATTTGCTACGATCATTTTTATATTCTACCAAAAGATAAGTTTTATAAACTCATCGTCGATTGGTTGTTGCCAAATTCACTTGATATTTTCTTCCACTCCAGAAACACTAAAATATTCTCACTTTCTCAGCAATACTTTTCAAAAGGTCACTTAGATCCTTCTTCCACCAAACTGTCCAACTTGCGCTCAAATTAAGTAACCACTTTAAGAAAAATCAGTACTTTCTGTTGAAGGCATTACAAACAACAGAACTTAACTAAATCTTTTTTTATTTGATGTCTTATTGTACATTGACAGTAAAGAAATATTATTAGTACACTCCGTATAATCCAAAAAAAAAAAGCATATTATTTTGAAATATCAGATAGATACTTTTACGGAAGTGAACGAAATGTAACGAACATAAAAATCAACGCGTTTGCATTAATACATTTCGTAAGAGCTATAAGCTTTTGGCTTATTCTTATTTTCTTGATATGCATATTTGATGTGATTGCAGATTAAGAAAGCGCAATCAAACATTTTATTTTTATCTCACTACTACCCTATTTTCATTATTCATATGACTACACATTTTTAATGGTGACGATTCCAACGTGAGTATTTTCAAAACTGGATTTGTCCAGATAAGAAATAATATCCGCAAAGTCTCCACTCAGAGCTAACACGTAAGTTATCTGGAAAGTTTTTCAGACAAATAATTGCAGACCTCCAGACACAAACGATTTAGAAATCGATTGTCATGTCTGCTGTTATTATCATTGATTTCGCAAAATTCCATTAAGGATTATAAGTTATCTTCCTCTCAATGCTGTTTATGAAAACATAAATAAATTAGCTAGAAAATATGAATGACTTTTTTTATTTCACATTTTATTTGATTTTAGAATCAATAATTATTTCGAATTAAATGTGGGATAACTTCCTCGGCTTTATAATCTAGCGAGTCATTCTATGTTTCCCTTAAATTAGTAACAAGACGCTGAATTAATTTAATTGATGTTGCAATTTAATTATTTCACTGTAGTTAATGAATTCAATATTCCACATAACTAAGTCCTTAAAATAAGAATTTTTCAGAATCGCTCTAAAAGATGTACTCTGAATCAATGCCTGGGGTTCTATCTCTCCAAAAAGGACAATAATTAACCTGTTTTATTTTTCACTGATGAATAATTTTAATTTTTTACTTGAGTTTTATCAAAATTTTGGCTAAAATCACAGAGTTTAAATTAAGATTTTTTTTACAAGATTTTAAAGTTTCCTTTGTTTTAATCAAAGTGTAGAGGGCACTTTTCTTTTTAGTTGAAGCAAAACAGTTGAGTTAATGTTAGTTATTATGGGGAGTAGTAGTTTAGAGCTCGAATGCAGTTAAAAGAGTTTTCCTGTAAACTCAAATAATTTTTCAAAACTTAAGAAACTTGGGATTTTGAAAAATGTTTTATTGTGCCTTTTGTCCCAGACATAAAAATAAATAAAACCTTACAAACTTTCAAAACGAATTAGGCAAATTAAATAAAATGTGAAATTAAAAATTTTAAACAGAAATCAGTAATAAATATAAACAAAGAATGTTTTCGTATTTCTATGATTTTGTAATGGTATTGTATAGTAAATTCTGACGACTCCCTATTGAGGAATGCGAGATTAATATCAAAACCAGTTTGATTGCTAGATGAAAAACAAAAATTTCTCTATTTATTTAACGTTTCACTTCCTCGCTGTTTAAAACTGGTTTTAATTTTAAGTAATATCACCTTAATCGTTATAATTCATCTACGTTTGATAATGATTTTTTTCTTTAATAATGAATTTTGAATATTGATTTTTTAATCCGGATTTTTTAATTTTAATTTTTTTTACTATTTATTCTTTAATACTGATTTAGGACCCCAATGTATACATTATTTTATTTTATTTTTTGTAAGAATTTTTAAAATATATGTTAAAGTAGGTTGTACTATTTATATTTATTTTAAGCGTAAATACGAATTCAAACTTAGCATCATTCTTATTTAGATTAATCTAGACTATTAATAAAATGTTAATTTTTAAATTTAAAAATGTCTACCGATAAATATAAAGTCAAGATTTCGAATTTATCTTTTCCCGGAGATAGAAAAGCCAGAAGATTTTTTAAGCAGTTTCCCTTCTTGGTTGTTCGCTTTATAAATTTTTATTTTGTTTTCGTCTCTTGTTTATTTGATCTTTGAATAGCGTTATGATGGAGTCAGTATCGTCTGCTGCATTATGAATAAATAGAAAAAATTAAGGATTGTGTGGCAACCGCTCTAATTCACCTCTCAGCCATTGTCATAGTAACGGCTTGGAATTGGAACAATAACAAACATTATACGTTTGTTGAAAAAGAAATGCGATCCAATTGTCAAGAGCGCATATAAACGAATATTTGAATTTTTCTGCTGTATATTACAATTAATTATTTTTGTAAGTCACTGAATTGTAAAAATGAGTAAAAACTACCTAAAAACCGAATAAGACAAAGAGAGCACATAAATCTTATCAGAGATTTCAGTAAAAATAGAATATATCTTTATTGCTTAATACGTTGTTCACACTTATGATTTGACGATCGTGTTTAGAAACATATTTTATTTTTCAATTGTTTATGAATGCCGTATGAAATTGAACGTCAATCGTACGTTTGGAAGTAAGTGACACATTTTGTCACAGTTTTTCCAATAAAACTCTCGATAGCTGTAACCGTCATTTACATTAATTTCCTTTTGAAAGTCGTCATATTTTATTTTTATGTACTGTACTTTGGTTTTTCAAATACGTGTGAGTTTTCTTTTCTTTCATAACATTTAAGAAAAATTGCTCTACATTTGAAAAAAACTATTTATTTTAGAAAGTGTTACGCAAGATAAAGCGGTTATATGATATCGCATTGCTAAATAACATTCCTGAGATAAATAATCAATGAAATATTTGCTAACTTAAATTCTTTCTATTTCTTCAAACCTCACAGAAAGTGAAATACATTTACTGCTTTGTCAGTTCTTATATCTTATTTTTTTTCCTTTTTTTTTTCATTTGTTCTCTTACAATGTTTACGATGACATCATGATCTAATAATTCTGCATTAAATGATTAACCTCTTTGACAGAATTATTTTCTACCATTATACAATTATAAATCAAAAGGCTGATCTGGACTGTGTAAAATTAATTTCATAATCAAAAAATTACGGGCTTGAAGATTAAATTTTTACTATTTGAATATTTTTGATCGACCATTGAGAGCTAAATAGAACTTACATTCCTTATGTATCTTAATTTCGGTAAGAAGCTTTTAAAATATAAGTAGGAGTAGTATATACCTTTAAAGTTAGTTGTGTACGAATGCATCATGAAATATGCATCATAATGTCTGAAAAACATATGACCCATTTGCACAAACATTTAATTCATTAGTGTAGACAAAATTTGAGTCTCAACTATAAAAAATAACAAAAGAAAAATTATTTGTAGAGCAGTAATTATTTTAATAATGAACAGAATTCAGATGGGCTTAAAAAAATTTAGTCGTGCTTATAAATTTACGTTAACCCAGAAAGGAAAAGGAATCACTTTTTTTAAGACAACACTTTAACATTTAGAGATCTGTTAGGGCAAATTTTTAGATATACTTTTCTTACAAAATAACATATAGTGGTAGTCACAAATATTTCAAATGATCAAAGTTCATCTCATTTCCGTTACCGCTATTAAATTTTTCGAAGGCCCGTAGTAACTTTGAATAAAACTCGAAATGCTTATGTAACAAATGGACTATAAAATACAGACAAGGATTGAAACAATACTTTATGATTAAAAAAAATTATTTTAATTGATTCAATGAAACTCTAATCATAAGATTTCAACAGCTAAAACAGGATTCCCAAGACCTGAAAAAAATAAATAAACGGACGCTAAGATTTTTCAAGACTACTGAAAATTTTTATCTTTCATTTATGAATTACAAAATTATTCACAAGTTACTTTCTGCACCCATGCATGTTTATTTTGTGCTAAATATTTATTGATATCTCAAAACCTCTAGATATATATCACTATCGCTACCATAAAAAAATTTCCAGACCGTGAGAACCCTGTTAATAAATAGCTTTAAATTCATTACTAAAATTCATCAAATATTCAGGGTTTTTTACATGGTACAGTCCCGATCTAGATAATAGAATTATACAAGTAAAATTAAAATATAATAAAAACGAAAATAAAAAAGTAGCATTTAAACCCATCTTCATATTATGTCGACTATTGAAAATTACCGAATTACATACATTAATAAAAATTCAATTTGTATTTAAATAATATAATATGCGTTAAGACGTTTTTGTGAAGTTTCACATTCAATTCTTTCTTGGTTGCAAGAAAAAGGATCAAATAAAATTAAAATTTGTAATTATCTTTAAAAAAAATAGGAAAACATTTTTACAAATTTGCAATAGTAATAAAATCATTAATCCACAAAAAAAATTAACAAATTCAACTAGTTTGTGCGATTTCTTTAAGAAAGCGAACAATAGTTTTTTTCGTGGGAAGATGAATATAGTGGATGAAGAATAACTTTTTTAGTATTTATAAATCTATCATCATTTATTAAACAATACACTATTTTAATTTACCTCAAGTTATGAGGTACGATATTGCCTAAGAAACTTTTGAACGCACACGTAACGTGAGATCAACGAGCCAATGAAATGCTTTGTTTTATCAGAAAAAGAGCGCCACCGAGCTAGAAGCACTGAACTAGAAATGATGCGGTAGACATCGTCCGACTTTATCAAGAGAAGAAATTCCTTTTTCACTCTCCTCCTTTTTTTGTTTTTTCCTTGCCTTTATTTAGAAGATGGATAGTTGATGCTCTTCTGAAATTTTCATCGAAATTAAAATATTATCTCTCTGTAATTTTCACCAAAGTTGCCTTATTTATTGCTAACAATGCGGACTTTAAATGGTGAAGTTCGTTTTCAAGATGTTGTGGTGCTGGTTAGAGCGGAAACAAAACCTGGCGAGACAGTTTTTATTTCCGGAAATTCACCTGAATTAGGATCATGGAAAGTATCAGATGCTGTTATGTTAATGAAAGTATCGCCCGAAGGGTAAGTGAATAAAAAAAAAAAATTTTTAAATATGTTAATATGTATGAACAAATTATTTTAAAAGATGTCTGACATGATTTGCTCGCTCGCATGTCAAATTTTTTCGTGACAGATACGCGATTTATAATAGCAATGTTATTGTGCTTGATGCATTTTTTTTTCTTTTAAAAATTATATGTTAGATATAATTAAAAACATTTAAGTTGTGTGGAAATTGAATGATATTATTGAACGAAATTTCTCATATTGGGGGCAAGGTTATGACCGACGAATAAATTATAAACATATACATGCAATTAAATCTTGAGCAAGTTTGATTGCAAACTATTTTTACTAAACTAATTTTAATATATTACGTTATTAAAAATGTCTTTTTAAAGCTATATGACTTAGTAAGGAGAAATAAAATAAAGATAATTACTTCTAACTAATGTATAAATGTTAGTCAGATAATTTAATCAATTAATAGTCAAAAAATATTCATAATTATCAATGTTAAAAAAAATTTTCACGTGACTAAGTAGTGCCAATAGTTTCCTAACTATATTTTTATTAAAAAAAAATTTTATTGCATTTTATATTTCTAATAGGTTAAATTTATCATTAAGCATACTTTGTAAAAATTTTATTTCTTGTAGCTCTTTATTTCATACTAAAATCACCGATTTCTGTTTACTTAGAATTATTCTTATGCTTGTAAAGTGTCATTAAATCACTTTAGTGTCATTAAAAAGTAATACTATTGTCTTACCTTTATAATTAAAACTAATTTATATTATAAAATGATGACAATTGTAAAGTGGTTATAGTTAAATTTTAATTTAAATTTTATATTTCTATTGAGTCAAAGTAACTTTGTCAGAACTTTGGTCTTACTCTTCAATTTATTCTGAAACTACAGATTTCTGTAACTTCATTATGCTTACTTTCAGAATGTTATTAAATCAGTGTAGTGTCTTTAAAAAAGTAATAGAGTTGTCATCACTTTATAATTAAAACTGAATTATTTATGACAAAAGTTTTGGTTACTGTCATTTTAACCTGCAGTCTTCTCCACATAGCAAAACCAGTATTTCCAGATAAGAAAATACCTAGTGTACAAGGAAGAAACATATCCCTATTTTGCCTTTTTTTCTTAACCGCCAGTGGGTTAAAGTGACTGTAAGCGAAGAAATTATATTTTTAATTATAAATATGCTTCTTGGAGAAATAAAAATATTTTTATATAATATGTATCTTAGATCAAATTAATGAAATGGCAATTTGTTACTAATGGAATTTCCAATGCAAATATTGTTACTTTTTTTTTACTAATGATTTATCCACTCTAAGACACTAAAGCTTCTGAAACTTTATTTAAATACTGTTAGTAAACTATTTGTAAAAAAAAAATTTTGAATTTTTGCTAATTCTATAGCCGTAAAATTCTTCCTTTATTTGTCATAAAAATAAAAATTTTCTATGTGTTAAAAAAATAATTTTATATTATGTAAATTTTTGTGAAATTCTATATTTTGCCATTATACGGTTTATTAATACTTTAATTTACTTTTTACGATAATTATTTCAGTTTACTTTAGGCAGTATTAATCTCTGAAAATATTATGTTTTTATTTAATGAAAATCTTTTTACGCAACAGTCTTTCAGTATTACATTTATATTATTTTTCATATGCACTTCTATATCACATTACAAATAAAATACTCTTTTTCATTGACAATTTCCTGAATTTTAATTAAACATTACTTCGGTTCATAGTTTAGAAAAACCTAGGCCAAAATCTTTTCTTTTTTTTTCCCCAAGGAAAATTGAAATACCCTTAGAGTAAACTTTTTTCTGATTTAATTCTTTTTCTATACATTTTCTTTAAATTTCTGTAAATCTGCTGTGTTTTTAAATTAAGGATGATACAGAGAGTCTCTGTAAGAACTTTTTTTACCCATTATATTTATTTTGTTGCCAAATTACCAACTACTGTTTAAACTTTAAACAGTAGTTGGTAACTTTACTTTATACTTTAAAATATACTTTTTTGTATACTTTAAACTTTAAAGTATAATTTTTGCTGTAGATAATATGTAAATGCCGTTTCAGATCTTTTATTAAATTAGTGTTTTTTTCTACTTTCATAATTCTAAATTCAATTCTAACCTATGAATGTATAAGTTAGAATTGAATTAAGATTATTAGTAAAAGAATATTCTTATATTTATAAATACCATTCAAACAAATACCAAATGCTTAGTTACCTGCAAAATAAGCTTTTGAAAGTCTTGCTCAAACAAAACCATATTTAAAACTAAAAAGTCTGTTCATTTAACCTACATGAGATTAAAATAAGTTTCAAATTTGTTTAAAGAGTTATCAATCATATTTAAAGAAATAGCTTTGTTAATTCCGTAAATAAAAAAAAATTACTATTAAGCTATATTTTATACTTCAAAAATATCAGATTTCTTCTTGTTGAATGTTACTGTACTAACTAATCTATAAAGGTTATGGTTATTAATATATTCATTCTAGGAATAAATATTTTGATATTCTGACAAATGACTTTAAGAAAACTGATTCCATAAATTTTTATTTACATTAAAACTCTGGTTGAGATGTTATGGCTTTTTAATGGTTAAGGCACTGAAATGCCATTGTGAAGGACTAGCACATTGCCATGATCATGTCATTGGTCATGAAATTGTCACAAATTTACTCTTAAAAGAAATGGTTTAAAAAATTTATATCATGTATGGTGAAAAAAGGTTTAAAAATAATTATTCAATAATAATTTAATAAAAAAAATTTACATTATTATAAATAGTTAAAAAAATGATATTATTCTGTTTTTTTTTTTTTTTTTATCTTTTAGAAACATATGGACAGGCGTTATTACTGTTCCAAAAACTCAAAATGTCCAATACCGTTATCTCATCTGCTCAGTTGTGGATAATAATGGGAAACAAGAAAATATTGTCCAGCAATGGGAGAGCCATTTAAGACCTCGTTTGTTGACTCCTCTTAATCATATAGATGGAAAATGTGACTTAGATGTATTTGGATATAAAGGTATGTCATGAATATACAGGTAGTTTTTAATGTTAATTAAGTTTCACCATTTTAATGATAATCTTGTTGAATCAAATATTGTCTGTTATGTCCTATTATTAATATCTTGTATATTGTTCTATGTTGTGATGAAAGTCAAAAGTTATTTCTAAATGTACTAATTCTTGAATGATTTGAATCTCTTCACTGTACATAGAGTAAGAAATGTCTTAATATCTTTCCAATCTACACTGGTGTAAGAAATTAGGAGAATTTGCAGACTTCGGCGATTATCTCAAGAATTGCTTGACCGATTAAATTTGATATGTAAATACATTGTTACAATACAAAAGAAATCACCATTTAACAATTGTAATACAAGCACATGATTGTGTAAAACACTCGTTAGAGTCAGAAGGTATGGAGCAGCAGTTGCTGAATAAACAAAACAAAAAATTTATTAAAAGGTCCCCTCTTACAGAGATATACAGGCCTTGCAACATGATTTCATATTTGAAATAAGGCAGTTTATCATTTCCTTTGGCAATTAGCCTGAATTGTCTTGTGGCAATTTCATACCTTCGGACTCCAAGGAGTGTTACACTCGATCATGCATGTGTATTACAATTGTTGAATAGTTATGTGTTTATTATTGTATCAATGTATGTACAGATCAAATTTCATTTAAATCTGTCCAGTAGTTCTAGAGATAATCAACCAAGTGTGAAAATTCTCTTAATTTCTTATGCCAGTGTACTTTAAGACTTAACAAACATTGAATTTCATTTATATTCTTGTCAAATAATCCACCTCTGAGAGGAATTTTTTTCAAATTGATATTATGTTCCAAGGCAACTGAGAAGAGTTAAATAAAATTCTATAAATTCTCCCAAAGTTAACAGGTTTTCTTCCACAGTTGCTAGGCAACAGGCAGGTTTAATGAAGAATGTCTTTTAACACTATAAACTGTACTATTACTATTGAAAACTAAAGGACTAAACATGTTTAGTAACTTATTTTTTATTGTGTATTTATTTAATATAAAGTTTGTGTATAATTTACTATTTGTATATGATGGATTACATTAATATTTTCCTTGTGAAAAGAAGTTTAAGATTTAAAAATCCTTAATCTATGTTAAAGTTGCTGCCAATTTTATTTCATTAAAAATTATTTTTGTATAGGAAGTTTAAATAGATATCAACTGTGAAAACTATTGCTCCTCTTACAATTAAAGTGCTTTATTTTGATCAGATCATACTTTTTGATGGTTTTTCTGTGTATTAGAACAATGAAGAAAAGAAAATGTTCAATAAAAATAGCTAATAGTACCTTATCCTAAATTTATAGAATTCAGTAGCTTTAGCTAAAATATATAATGATGTTGTAACAATATTGATGTTATTTTTAGATGATGTTGAAAGCATTTCGTCTGGTTGGCTCACTGCAGAAAGCATAATTCAGTTAAAAATGTTCAATAATCCAATCACCATCTGGAAACGCCGCTATAGAGAAAAACAAATATCTATTCATGTTTCTACGATTGATATTACCAGAAAAGATTCTACTGCTGCTGTAAGTTAATTTTTTTTTTTTTTTTATTTAGGAATACTAAATTTTTGTAATTAAATTTAACATAACTAACAAGTGATTTGCCTGTATTTACTTCTATAGCATTTTGAAAAGAAATTTGTTTTTATTATGACTAATGTAGTATGTTTCTTTTGCAGAATTAAACTGTTTGTATTACCAATTGCAACTATGTTATTGCTAATTTATTAAAAAACATACTTGCTATGGCCTTATAAATACTGTCAAATCTTTAAAATGTTAGAAAGAATAAGAACTTTGTGATCATATCATTAAAAGAGGAAAGCTATCATTAAAATTCACAAATATTTAATATTAAAATAATTCAAAAAAGCATATTAGTTTAAGTGCTATACCTGAGTATCATTTTCAGTGTAATGTAAATGTAAAGAAATTAAGAAAAAGTTATTAATGACCAGAAGAAACTAAACCAAATCAATATGTGAGGAAAAGAGAGTTAAGTCTTAAAGATACATTAGTAGCTCCATCAGGCGACAACAGAAAAACCAACAAAGAAAAAAACACAGTCTGTCTTCTACGCATTAAACATAAAAAAAGAATCGTTGTTAGGTTGAAGAATAGAAGACTTTATATCCTGACGGAAAAAAGTATGTATAATAGAAAAGTCATTAACTGAAAATATCTTATTTTTATTTATGTGGTACACTTCCCAAAAATCCAGTCTGCAGTAACACATTTTTGAATTGGGTTGAAATTATTTTCTCGGAATAACAATGAATAAACAACAACAAAAAATTTTATTTTTTGTTGTAATTGATATTTTCCTAGAGTGTGAATTTCAGTAAATATTTGGTTGGATATAGAATTAATAATATAAATGAATAATTTTGTAAATTCTCCTTGTACCTCTGCTTTGAAGATATACTTGTGTAAATTTAATTCTTTTATTGTTGTTATTTTAGCTTTTGGGATTCGAAGAAGACAGTACTCTAACAGAATCTCTTGTTCAAAGTTGGCCTATTGTTGAAGTTGCTGTAAGTCTCTTATTTTATAACTTCTCTATTCATAAGGAAACTATTTGCCTTTTTTTCCCTTGCAAACTTATTCCTTCAGATTTTTAAACGCTTCATTCTTTCTCTTACTCCTGATTGAATTGGCTATTTTTCTTTATACTTTGTTTCTATATTGAATAACTCCTTAGGTTTTTGGAATGTAAGCAGGTTGAATTATAAAACAGTATAGGTTAAAAAATAGATCTTTGTTTTGTTTTTTACTTTTCAGATCTTAGATTTTTTTTAACTTGACAATCAATCACTAGTTTCACTTTATACCTACAAACACATAAAGATAAATGTTAAACATCAGAATATAATTGCCTGGAGATTTTTTAAATTTTTGACCCTTGAAATTGAAATTTGTTGTTAGATAACTTTTCTTAATTGTTATGCTAAGATAAATATGTTTGCAAAAAATACTATTAAAGGGAAATATATATTAGAATTGACCACTATTAACCCACTGACGGTTCTGCACGTAGAAAGTCGTATTTTAACCTGCAGTCTTCACTGCATAGCAAAACCGGTTTTCCAATGTTAATAGATAGGGGAACTGTGTGTAGGGGAGAAACTTTCTCCCAATTTCGCCCATTTCCTTAACCGCCAGTGGGTTAATGTAAGCTTAAATAATTTTATTTTATTTTTATACTTTCTTAAATTGGTCATAATTAGTATCTTTTAATATATGTATGTAATACAAAAATTAATACTTTTGTATTAATAAAAGAATTAAATCTCTTTCGTTTTAATAAAATGTCTTTGTTAAAGAATAAGCGTAGAGAGATTCTATTTTGGGAATACAAGGCTGATAAACATACGATTGAGTTATTTATAGAATCTCTCCCCCTTTTACTTCCATATAAGGAAGCATGAAATGATTTTCCTTAATGCGTAAGGATACAAGAATGCCAACGACTGTGCCTGTTTACTCAAATCTGTGTTAGTATAAAAGCGAGAGCAATGCTTTTCGCATGGCTTTTTCCATCATGTTGTGATCCTGAAAAGTTGTTCCGGAATTGTCCAAAGTCTTGTCCACCCCCTCCCTTGCGGAGTGTGGATGTGAAGTGTTATCAATACCAGCCTACTACCATTAATAAAGATCTTTTGGAGTGTATCATGGCTACGACTGCATTATTTTAGCCCTTATATTACAAGACGCCAGGATGTTACTTGCTAAGGAAACCATTGTTATCTATTTTCCGGCTGACTACAACGTTGATAAAACCTCATCCCGGGGAACGAAAAAAGAGAATCGCCCATCCCGGACGAAGGACGAAAGTTGCCTATTCTGCAGTGAAAAAAAGAATGAAGGAAGAAAGGATTGAGTTCACTACCTGTACACCTCATCGCAGTGAGAATGCTGACGTTGGCTCGAGCTCGTCACATGCCTCTCTGAAACCCATAGTGTTGATCGAGATTACCCTACAGTGTCCAATCTGGAAATGACCGATGACCCTACAATTCCGTAGTGCTCAAATTGTGAAAACAAAAGTGATATGTGCGCGTGTGTGAAGTCCCGAAGACTTATGTGAAGAAGAAAAAAAAGAGTGAAAAAGGAAAACAAAAGTGAATGTGCGCGAATCTTAATCATGAATATTCATGAAGTGCAATAATATATTTTTTGTTTCTCTTCTTAGTCATGAACGCCGAAAAAAAAAAAAAAAAGGTTAGCAAAAAAGAAAAGAAAGTACTGTAGATATATATTTTTTTTTATCCTCTTATTTTTCTTTCTCACGAGTATGATCAAATATTTTGTTGATATTGGATATGAAAATGCTCTAAACTTTTTATTATGAAATTTAATCAATAGAATTTTATTAATGGTTGAAGTGCATTTCTTGTTTTTATATTGCTTTTTCTTTATAAATTATGAATAACTGAGTATGTTATATTATGAATAGTTAGATTGCATTTCTTGTGTTTAGATTGCTTTTTTTGAATTATTATATAATAGTGTATTTTTATGCATTTAAAATGTTTTTGAGGGAAATAAATGTGTTTCAAACGTCAATTAAATTTGTGACGGCAAACAAAATTCAACATTTTTCAGATTTTCAAACAAAAACAAAACTAAAAGAAATTTGTAATGCTTTTTCTTTTTCGGACTTGGTCAAAACAAAATATTCCTATTAAAAATGTGAAAAATTTAATGTTACCCAAACAAAAGGACATTTCACACTTAACAAATTATGTGAGTTTCCCCTTATTACGATAGGCGAAATTGTTAACTCAGCTAAAATTTTTACACTTGATACTGAGTTAATGTATGCTTTAGTAGGGTTGCAGACTTGCAAAGATTTTTGTTTGTTTTTTGATTGTGTCGGGCCAGTTGTTACTCAAGTTGGTAAGAGACTGATCATCTCTGCTAAATCTAACAATGACAACTTATCCTTGCACATTAGACAACAGAATTCTCATAATGTTAAGGTCAAAAATTGTGAAAAAAAAATGAAAGTTTAAGATGTTTCAATAAAAGTAAACATTTTGAAAAATGGAAGTTTAAGATGTTTCAATAAAAGTAAACATTTTGAAAAAAAAATAGAAGTTTAAGATGTTTCAACAAAAGTAAACATTTTGAAAAAAGTTTAAGATGTTTCAGTAAAAGTAAACATTTTGAAAAAAAAAAAAAATGTGAGGGGTAACAAAAATAAAAAGAACAGGAAAATAGGAAAAAGAAAGAATGACCAAGAAGTTAATAACAAAAAGTACAGGAAAAATAGGAAAAAGAAAGAAAGGCCAAACATTTCAAATGATTCGAAGAGAGAACTAGGTAATGGGTGCATACATTATCAGGTTAACATCGACGAAAAAATAGGAAATAAAAAGAAAAATTTAAGTAAACAAAATTTTGAAATAGTTCATGTATCAAAGCTTAGGAAATATAACAACCCACAAATGTAGAAATTAAATCATGAATAGTGTCCAAAATAAAAGAAAATTTTTTACTTCTTCAAGGGAAGAAGTGATATTTGGATAAAAATCCATAAAAATTATGTATATTTTTGTGTGAAAAATTTTTGAAAATTTTAGTAAATTAGTAAAATAAAAATATGTTTCATTTTTCTTTCTGTTTAGTTGCCTAAACAGATAAAGTGTATTACCATGTTTTTATTGTTATCATTGTATATAGTTGTTTTTTTTTTTTACAGATAATTGAAAAAATGTTATTTGTAGTAGTGAAAAGGAACAGTCGTACCAACATAAATTTTAAAAGTTCAGAGAATTCTAAATTTTATTATGATTTCTTTTTGGCTTGCCAAAAATCTTTTTTGGGGGGGATGTAATACAAAAATTAATACTTTTGTATTAATAAAAGAATTAAATCTCTTTCGTTTTAATAAAATGTCTTTGTTAAAGAATAAGCGTAGAGAGATTCTATTTTGGGAATACAAGGCTGATAAACATACGATTGAGTTATTTATAGAATCTCTCCCCCTTTTACTTCCATATAAGGAAGCATGAAATGATTTTCCTTAATGCGTAAGGATACAAGAATGCCAACGACTGTGCCTGTTTACTCAAATCTGTGTTAGTATAAAAGCGAGAGCAATGCTTTTCGCATGGCTTTTCCATCATGTTCAGATCCTGAATAAGTTGTTCCGGAATTGTCCAAAGTTTTGTCCATCCCCTCCCTTGCGGAGTGTGGATGTGGACTGTTATCGATACCAGCCTAATACCATTAATAAAGATGTTTTGGAGTGTAACATGGCTACGACTGCATTATTTAAGCCCTCATATTACATGTATATAATACGTATTGAATACATATATTAAATATGTATTTCTTTGTGAATAGAAAAAAATAATTTCTAACACAAAATATTATGAATCCATTGTGCATTTCATTAAATTTTAATTTACAAAGA
Organism: Parasteatoda lunata; assembly: GCA_949128135.1. NCBI lineage: Eukaryota > Metazoa > Arthropoda > Arachnida > Araneae > Theridiidae > Parasteatoda > Parasteatoda lunata. The sequence goes on along the minus strand of OX421976.1, from coordinate 68,693,073 downwards.
AACAAAAGTTCTGGGCATATAAATAAATATTGCATTGGGTAATGTTTGTAATTTGTCTTTAAAAAAAAAAAAAAAAAAAACTTTTCTTCACAGCTATGACAGTGAAAGATAATTAATTGTATCATATCTATTTCAGCAAATGAATGATACAGGTTGGCAATTCAGTCCTCAAAGCCAGTTTGGTATTAATTATGACCCAAATGAATACGTTATTTTTCAAGTGCAGATGCTAAATCCAGAAACTATTGTAAGTAACATTATGAAAACATCATTTCGTTTCAACCTTTAAAATTATGTATAAATGTTCAATTGCTTTATGAATGTTAACAGTTAACTACTCTATTATTCAGTTAAAAAGAAATAAGTTTGAAATGCTTTCTAGGAGCTCTGGACTTGTAACTGATTTAACATTCATATTACATATCAAAGTTAAACAGCTTTTATAATAAACTGGCTTTTTTCCCAGTGCAGGCTTCTATCTATAGATTTGATGATTTAATATTCTCGCATTTTATTGTCATTCACAGGCCAAGGTTTACGAGGGTTGTGCTGGGACATAATTGTCCTGTCGCACCCTAAAGATGGACATACGAAGAAAATATCAATTGCAGCCACAACCAACTAACCTGTCTTCTTCCTTCAGCAAGCTTCACCTCTGTTGTTTTTAGTTTTGCCCCTGGAATCGGAACTGGACTTTCAATTGTACTGGACTTGCTTATTTGATTTAAATGTTTCCAGTGTTGCAAGAAAAGAGGATTAGGTACATCTAGCTAAAGCTAGGTGTTTTTGGTGTAGAAGAACCATGGTTTTTACCAAGTTGTGAAAGATATAAAAATAAATGAAATTTATTTTACTTTTTTTCTAATTCTTCGAAAGATAATTCATTCCTTGTAAGTAGTCCAATATATTTTAATCTTTCTCAACTTGTGTTTTTTTCATGGATTATTTGCTAAAGTGTTCTGTGCAATTTTTCTACTTCTGGATTATTTGCTCATTTGTTTTTACTTTAGTGATAACAACATTACGAATGTTGCTTTTAAAAATAAAGTTTTTAAATAATTTATTAAATTATAATTATCTTAATTTTAAAATTATGATGCTGATGTAATAGTCGTTTTTCTGTATAAGTATTGAATCAATTTATTTATTGCAATTTTTGATACTTTCTTAATATAGCTTTTATTTTTAATTTTGCTATCATAAATCTAAAAAGAATCAACTTTTCACTGAATAAAATTTTTTAACTATATAATGATTAAAATTGAATTCTAAGAAAGTTTTATCCAAACTTTTGGTGTGTGTGAATTTTTTTTTTTTTTTTTTTTGGTGTGCAAGAGTTTTATTATTGAATGTTTTTAGCCACTTCTTCTGCTACATCACTCATAAGATTTTAAGCTAATGAAAAAATATCCCTGTAATTTTTCCCTACTTCAAAATGCTGTTTAAGGTATTCAGTTTAGGAAAATTAAATAACCTTCTTATGCTAAAAGTTAGAATTAAGATGCAATTGCTGGAAAGATTTTGCAAATTGCATAGTACGTAAACTATTTGAAGGCACCATGTGTTATTTTTATTTATTGACTTAGTGTTTTAAATTTATTGCAAGATTTTTAATTGCATTGCTGCTTCTCGCACCTATAAAAATATTGCAGTTTTTTAATTTTAGTTTCTTTTTTATGTAAGAATTTTTAAAAAAAAGAGTAAGTTTTTAAAAAAAAATTACAATAAAAGAGAATTAGTATCAAATATATGAAACTTATATCAATTTTTTTTTCAATCAGTGTTAATGTACATTAAAAAATTTTTGATGTCTGAAATAAAAATTCCTCCTATAATCTCAAAAAATATATAAGAAAGTACATTTTTGTTATTAATTAAAAATGATTTTTTGTTTACTGTTCTGTCAAATTTTTATGCTCTCAATATCAGTTTTATCTATTTGGTACTCTAGTGTTATTACTAATTACTTTAAAAAAAATAAGGAAAGACATCATTTTAAATACTATTAATTACAATTATTTGCTTCATTAATTTTAAACTAGTTATGACTAAAAGTGTGACTGGAAAAATGTTCTTAAAGATTGAGTATGAATTACTAATTGAAGGTATTTTTATTTTCATTGAGCAGATATATATTCATTGATTTATTTTAATCTGATAGTGTGAATTATGTCTGCTTTTGTGCTGCAGAAATTATTGATAGAATGATATTTTATATTTCTTATCTACTGCATCAACCGGGTTTTGAAATCTTAAATTTTTTTTCCTTGCCTTTTTAGAAGTAATTCTTTTTGCATTTTATGGTATGAAAGAAGAAAAAAGTTTCAAGGATTCATTAAGGAGTGACTACAGTGTATCAAATTGGAAAAAAAAAATAATAATAATAATAAACAAAATTTTTGCTGAAATATATTGATTGTATAAAATTTGAGATTCAGGTTATATATATACATATAAATTACTTTTTTTTTTTTTTGCATGTTTTATAATAAAAATTGTTTTATTTACTAAAAAGCAATAATTTTTAATTATTTATCAATTTTTAGCGATTTTAAATTTTCATTAAAATTTTGTTTGTGTGCACTGAGAGTGCTTAGTATTATTTTCTCAAAATTCACATTTTTTCCTCCTCACCTATGTGTTCATTGCCCTTTCAAACTATTTTACAATTTCACTGTTATTCTTACCTAAGCATCTTGCACGCTTGTCTAAAAGTTTTTTTTTAAGTTTTCTTTCTGATTCAAAATATTTTTTGATATGTATGTAACAAATGTTTAATTAAGCATTTTTTGTAAAGCACACTGGGTTAACTTTCGTAAATTTACCTTATTCTATTATAAAGCTATAGTACCTTACTCTATTATAAAGCTATTTTTCCCAGAAAACTTGAAAATTCCTATGACTGTTAGAAAAATTATTAATAAATATTGAAAATATAGTTTTTTATTATTATTATTATTACTACCCTGTTCTTCCTCTGTAAAAGAATTATAGTATTAAATAATTATTAGTATATCATTTTAACTATTACATTCAGCATCAATATACTTAGTTTTATTAATGTTACTGCTTATAATAATTTCTCCTAAATCATTGTATACAATTTGTACTAAAAATAGATTGAATATTCTTTTGACTATTTATTGAATATATTTTTAGTACGTGGTATATCTTGAGTTTAAAATACATATATTTTACCCTGTTAATTTTTAAAATTCAAGCATGCCAACTCGCGATTGTTTTATATACTATTTACAATTCACTGTTGAGCTTTTTAGGCATTAAATCGCTTTATTTTATCTTCCTTTGATGTTTACTTGTTCCATTCCTTCATTTGATATTTAACTGTCTCACTTTTTATTTTCCTTTGTTTTAATCCATTTTCTCTTTTTTATTATGTTTCTTTGCTTTAGTTTGCCTTTCTTTGGATTTATATCAGTTGTTGTTTTATGTCAAGAATGTTCTAAGTAACTCTTGTAAGGAATAAATCGCTAAATATGTTTCTGAGTTCAAGAATCTGGTTGTAAAATAAAAAATATCTAAAAGTTTACTCCTTTCTTGATATTTTTAAAATTACACTTCAAATTTTTTATCCTCTCCTGAAAGTATCTATTTTCCTAATTGTTCCAGTTATGTTTTTTACTTTCATATTTTAGCATTGTCTTTCCTCGTTGTCATTAAGTAGCATGAAAGTTTCATTTTGATTTTTCGGTCCATTATTATTTTAAAAGGTAGGATAAAATGTCTTCCTTTATTAAAATTCCATACTATTTTTCGTATTTTAGGTTCGAATTCTTTGGTTTATACTTTCTTTTCTATTTCGGTCTTCTTATTTTTTAGTGTTTTTCATTAAGGTTCTTTAAATTGATTGCTCTTGTTACACATATTGGCATAGCTTTTGTTTATACAAAATTAAATAAAAATTCTGCTTTTGTAGTTCATTCATTAATGTCAGCTTAAATATATTATAGATTATTTAAATATATGTTCTATTATTTATGATCCTAAATTTTTGGAATAATAATTTCTTTATAAAGTAGTAAAAAAAAAAATCTATTAATATTTATTAATTTGTTGTTTCACCTTATTTTGTAGGCTTACATGGTAGATTTCTATATTCATGAAACAGACATTCCAGAACACATAGGCTTCTGTTACATTTTGCCAAGTAATATGAGAGACACGTCTGGTACGTGTAACATGCCCATATCTGGCAAAAGGCAACAGCCAATAGGGCAATTATCAGGTATTTCTAATTGTTTAATGGAATTCTCAAATATAATTTCTTATAATAAGATATTAAGAGAAAATGCTATTTTTAACCTCATTTCCATCCTGAGACACGGTAAGGCACGTACATCGTAAAACACGCTTCCCAATCGAAGTCAAATGTCACTGGCTGCTGTCAGTATGCAGTTTGGTGACCACTTTAATTGAATCAAGGGTGTGTGGTATCAATCCTCTTTAAACTGTTCTATTGTGAAGTATCTTGGGTTTGATGCTAAGTTATTTAAGCACAGTGATGAAGAAGCCATAAAATGGCCTACTTACAGTTTCAAGAATAATTTATTTTGAACTAAGTATGAAAATGACTATTTGCAAATGACTGAAGGAGAAAAACAGATGCATGTGGGAGCACTTAATTACCTAGGAAACTTTATTACATCTTAGAAAAAGTAAACAAGCTAGCACACTGTAGCTTGTCGTAATAAACAATAATCTGAACACTATCAATGATATTACAACATCCGAGGTATTTATACATAATACGGTTGCGTCGTGAACTGATTTGTAATGTCCTAAGCATTGTGCATATCATTTGGATGGGGAAAAAACAGTAACAAGTTTAGTTGTACGCATCCTTATTCTTAAATTAATACTTAAAGTTAAACAAGAAAAGGTATGTTACTCCTCTAGAAATATAACATAACCTTGAGCTTTAATTTTACATTACAAGGGATGAGCCGCTGATTAGTTAGAACTATTTCCAACAATGTGCTCAACTTCGCATGTAGGTCATTGGATAACCAGAACGAGGGAGCCTTCTCCTTTGCAGAGGATTTCCCAGACCACATGATAGTATATTGTGCAGCTGAAGTGTGAAATAAATTAAAACCAACTACTATTAATTATATTCCTTCTCTAATATAAAAACAAGCTTATTTCTTTATACTGAAACCTTATCCTTAGGCATTGATATTGTCTTGCACTCTACTAATATGTTTACTAATAAATGTTCAAAATTTTGCTTATTTTAAAAATTGTTTTTATCTTCACCAATCTTGCTTAATTCAACCAAATACTTAATTCTGAATGTTTTGTTGTAGTGGATTATTTGATAATTCGTCCTATGAAAGACTTTGTGTGTGATCTCAGTGTAACCTATGCAAAACATTGGAAAAGAAGTGAAAAACGCTCCTTAGATGTGGGGCACAGAGGGGCTGGAAATGCTCGTAGAAATGACAAGTAAGCAAGAAACTGAATTTTTCCTGAAGTTACTTTTATTGAATTACTTTAAATAGGAGAGAGTCGGGTAGCCCCGCCCACTTAAGGAGTATTGCTTATATTTCTGTATAATATTGAGTAATAATCAATATTTTTGTATTTTTCTATTGTTTTATCATCTAATTAAATAATGCAAAAAAATAAACCAAAAAAAGAATAGTTTAATTAAAAAAAATAGAAATTTAAAAAATTTGACAACTGCATTCAACGTATTTTCAAAACTATTGTTTAACATGTTGCCAGCTACATAAATATTTGAAACTTTTAAAATAATCTTTTTTTAATATAACAATTAATGTCCGATGGCCCATTGACTTGAAAAAATATTCTATACGTATGAAATTGACAGTGGGCAGGGGTACCTGACACACCCCTACATACTTTTTACCATAGAAGTAAGTATTATTTTGAAATAACTTAGTTTTAAAAAACTAATTTTTGTCTTAGAGCAGTGTTTCCCAATGTGGGGCCCACGCCCCACTTGGGGGCAATTTGAAAATGAACTCGACACAAGTTAAACCCTTTTGCTCTGGGTCATTTAAATGCAATGCTAGATTTCGGTGCCAAAGTCGAAAGAAAAGAGCAAATTCTTAAATAATTGCGGTCGATAAATATTATGTGACTTAGCGATTTTTTAAGCGACAAACCTGAAATGAAGTATCAGTTAACAGTCGATGGTAAAGCATTTGTGAGTTATTTAGCAGATATCTTTGAAAAACTAAATATATTAAATAAGCAACTTCAAGGAACAAGTGAAACTCTTGATGCAAAAGCGAAGATATTTGGTTTCATTACCCTTATTAAGTTATGTCAGAAATATATTAACAACAAGCACTTTGAACAGTTTCATAGGCTCCAAAAATGTGAAATAAATGATACCACTTTACTTGTTATAGTCGATCATCTGAAAACTCTATCGACTGATTTACAAGAAAGATTTTCAGATTTAAAACAAATTGATTTTCCAACACGGATGATGCAGTCAATGTTAGTGGATTTCTCTGATATATCAAATATGCAGTATCAGGAAGAACTCTGAGAAATTATGAGTCAGTTAAAATTTTATTTAATATAAACAGGGTGCGTAGCCTGAATTTTCATCAAAAATAAGCATCTTTTAAGCACTCAAAAAATATTTTTAATCACTTTCCAAAAAAAAAAAAAAAAAAATGAGTAAATAACTGGGATATGTAACTTAATTTATAAACATAAAATCAATAAAATTCAAAAACTTTACATAATCAGGATAAAATAACTAGTTTCTGATAAATATTACAGAGAAAATTATAAAAATCTCTAATAAAGAGAAAATCTCTTCTTAAAAGATAAAAATTAAGCACTTTTTACAAACACCAAATAAAAAGCACCTTTGAGGGCTTTTAAAAAACGTAAACCAAAAATAAGCACTTTTCAAAAACGCTACACACCCTGATAAAAGGAGTGATGGCATGACTTTGTGAGAAAACAGAAATCAAATACCCAAATGTGCAAGAAAACTATTGTTACAGTTTCCATCTTCATATTTAGCTGAATGTGGATTTAGGGCTGTAAATGATTTACTGGTAAAAAACAGAAATCATCTGGATGCAATACAATGGGGAGACTTGAGACTGAAGCTAACCAAATTGGAACCTAACATAAAATCTCTGTGCAGGAAGCATAAAGCGCAAGGATCTCAATTAATTAAAATATTAAATTATTATAGAAAAATCTTAATTAAAATTATTTCAAAATTGCATTTTAGTTTTTCATTATATGTTTTAAAAATGTACTTACTGTGTTTTGTTAACAATTTCCTAGTGATTTCTCCCTAAAAGCTATCATTTAAATTTCTTAAGTGAACAATTCAAATTTTTAATATTAAAAATCATGTATATGTTACATAGGGGGGGCATAAGAATTTTAGAAAGGCTTAGGTGAGGCATGGCACAAAAAAGGTTCGGAAACACTGTCTTAGAGTTTTAAATAAGTCTCAGCTTTTATGCATCCATAATTAATTTTATTTGGAATCAATGCTGATTAAGTTAGTAGTACAATTTTTATACTAATCTAAAAGTTAATTATTTTGATCTTAAATTTTTTCATCTATTTATTTTTGTTCGAATTCATCAAGAGTTCAATATTTATTTGTTGCTTGAGTGCTGAGTTGGTTGCTTTGAAAACAAGAACTTGATTTATCAACGGATTTATAAAGCATGCTTATATTTCTGTATAGAAAGTACAGGTTTATGAAGTTAAAAGTAATATTAAGATTCATGTTCGAAAATGGCTTGCTTCCTGAACTGTTGTACCAAGGCTTTTCGGCCTCGCTATTCCAACTTTGCTTACCTCGCTAACCAACTTATGTTTAAATTGGTTGTCTAGAAAGCTTATTTCAATAAAAATTTACATTTTGCTTCACATAACACTTAACTAAAATAACACTTTACTAAAATAAATTTTTACTGAAATAGGTTTTAAACCCATCCGAAAATAACTTAAATTTATTTAAATCTTCAGTAATGAATTAAAACTTGCTTGTTTGTCTTTAATTTTAGGGTTGAAAATGTTCTTGAAAATACTGTGGCTTCTTTTAATTATGCTGCAAAACATGTAAGTTAGATTAATTTTGTGCATTCATTAAAGTACTTTCATTTTGTAATTATTTATCAATTAAAATTTTTATTCTAGGGAGCTGATATGGTAGAGCTAGATGTACAATTGTCCAAAGATCTGGTCCCAGTAATATATCATGATTACTACATTTGTATATCCATGAAAAAAGTAAGCATATCTTTTTTGTGCATTATGTTAATATATTAGTGCTTGGTACTTAGCTGAATGGAACGTTGTTTTCTATTCTGTGATTTAAAACTCAAAATGAGTTCTTAACTCTTTCATATTTAACCTGGTAAACATGTTATTTTCTGAGAAGCTTTTTAGTTCTAAGGTATTAAAATTTTGTGTGTTTTTCTTAATAGTGCAAAGTGTGAAGTATTTATTTAGAAAGATAAATTGTTTATTATTTGCTAAATGTACATTTGTTTAGAATTTCTTAAGCATTGACTTTTTAACTGTC
>OX421976.1:68062010-68064510 GCA_949128135.1 Parasteatoda lunata | reverse complement strand
TAATCTCAATTTTTCAGATAGTAATTGTATAGAATGTAAATTAGCTAAATCTAAAAGAATTTCGTTTAAACCAAATTTAAGTATAAGGTCTAAGAAACCTTTGGAACTTTTACATATGGACGTATGTGGTCCAATGCCTGTCGTTTCACATGGTGGAAGTCGGTACTTTCTTTCTATTACTGACGATTTTTCAAGGAAAGTTACTACTTTTCCCATTAAAAGGAAATCGGATGTTTTTAATAGTTTCATAAGATATCAAAAGCGAGCTGAGAGATTTTTAAACTGTAAAATTGTAAATGTTAGAACTGATAATGGCATGGAATTTTGCCATAAAGAGTTTAGTGATTTTCTTGAAAATGAAGGCATAAAAGCTGAACGTACTAATGCTTATACGCCAGAGCAAAACGGTGTTAGTGAACGCTATAATTTAACTGCCTTAGACAATATTAAAACAATGTTAAAATCTAGTAAATTAGGAAATGCTTTTTGGGCTGAAGCTTTACTATGCTTTACTTACACTTTTAATAGAGTTTGTCACAAAAACCAAATTAAAACTCCCTTTGAACTGTATAGTGGTAGAAAACCATCAGTCACTCATTTGAAAGTATTTGGTTGTTTAGCATTTGTGGGTCAACCAAAACAGTTACGCAATAAACTTCAAATGAGAGCTAAAGAAGGTATTATGTTAGGATATGCAATACAAACGAAAGGTTATAGAATTTGGCTTAAAAACGAAAGGAAACTTGTTGAAACAATAAATGTTCGTTTTGACGAAAATGTAATTGGGGTGGAAGCCGTACTGGGCACCAAACCCATTAAACGTAATTTTGCTAGTTTTGAACCGGAACGCCCCGATTTGGACGAAAGTTCTTCAGATGAAGATACAGGTAGTTCAAGCGTAAAACCCGATTTAATTCCGTGTAAAAACATTTCGTGGATTAGAAAAGCTGTATCCCGTCCAGATAATAGTCGAACTGATATTTATTATAATATTGAAGGGGTAAATATGAGATTAAGATCCTATAACGATGTAGAAAATTACTGCAATAGTAACAAGATAAAGTATGATAGGGATTTATTTGATTTCAGTGGGAAAAATGCTTTTTCTGGTAAAGTTTCAAATTTTCAGGTTAATCATAACATAAAACACGAAGTTAATCATATTGAAATAAAAATTCCTAGAAATTATAAAGACTGTTTAAGATCTCCCCAAGTTAAAAAATTGGGAATTAGCCATGTCAGATGAGATAAAAACTATGAGAGAAAGAAAAGTTTGGGATTTGGTTCCAACTCCTAAAAATAAAAGAATTTTGGGAAGCCGTTGGGTTTATACAACTAAAGTAAATGAAAAGGAGGAAATTGTAAGATACAAAGCACGTTTAGTTGCTCAGGGATTTAAACAAATACGAGGTGAAAGTTATGATGAAGTATTTAGTCCTGTGGTTAATTTTGTTCTTGTAAGAATGTTTTTCACAATCTTAGTTTGTATGCTAGGATGGTATCATACCCAATTAGATATTAAGTGTGCTTACCTTTACGCAAATTTGAATGATGATGTATTTATGTATCAACCTCAAGGTTTTGTTGATTTAAATAAGCAAGACCACGTTTGTCATTTAAAGAAAGCTATTTATGGACTCAAACAAAGTGGTCGAGAGTGGTTTTTTGAACTAGATAATACACTTGAAGATTTAAAGTTTGTAAGATTGAAATGGTGTAATTGTACATATGTATATAAAAATGTAATTCTTATAATTTATGTAGATGATATAATTATTTTTGCTAAAACAAAATATGAAGTAGACAGTGTTATTAAACTTTTAAGTGATAATTTTGATTTAAAAATTTTGGGTAAAACGCGTAAGTTGTTAGGTGTTGAATTTGTTCAAAAAGATGGTGAGATGTTTATACATCAAAAGAGTTACATCCAAAAAGTTTGTAGTATGTTTTCTAGCTTTAAATATCCTTTGTCATCGTTGCCGATTACTAAGGGTAACTTATTATCAAAAGCTGATTGTCCATCTTCTAAAAGCGAAGTGGATGAAATGGCGAAATTGCCGTTTCGGAACATTTTGGGTTGTTTGGCTTATATAGCTAATCGCACAAGACCGGATATTTCCTATGCGGTAAATATATTATCACAATTTCAAGAAAATCCAGGTTTAAAGCACTGGAATACTTTATTAAGATTATTAGGTTATGTTCAAAATACTCAAGATTATTTCTTAAAATTGTCAAATATTGGAGAATTAAATGTTAATTGTTACTGTGACTCAGATTTTGCTGCTAACAGGGATGACAGAATATCAGTAGGTGGTATAATATTGTTTTTAGATAAAACTCCGATATTCTGGAAAACCTTCAAACAAAGATGTGTGAGTCTATCTACAATGGAATCAGAGTATGTGACTTTAACTGACGCTGCCAAAGAGGTAATGTGGATTAAGCGTATAATAGATGAATGTGGAGAATTAAATTTAAAAGACATAAATTTAAGTGA
>OX421976.1:68052010-68057010 GCA_949128135.1 Parasteatoda lunata | reverse complement strand
GCTTCTGTTGAAGAAGATCATTTTGTGTATTCTTTCTTTTCGTCACTCTGTTTGTGACAATTTTTTTTAATGTTTTTAAATAAACTTGTTTCTTCAGAAACTTCGTTTTTCTCTTATTTGTCTTATTAACATACAAAGACGATATTCCAATCTCGGATGTCATGGTTATGGGCCAAGTTTTAGGCATAACCGGGATTTATTTTCTATCGTCTTGAATATTGAATTTTCCTTAGCCTGGACTCAGCAAAGTCATTGTCAACTTCAAATGGAGAATCTTTAAGATGGGGGCCGTTCCCACACGCCATTTTTGCAAAGTGAATCATCAGTAAAATCTCAAGTTGGTTATGGTGTACTTAAAGATGCTGAGGATTCGAAGAAAAAAAAAAAAACAATAGAACATTATCAAAATATGACTCTTCTAAAGAATTTTTCTCCAGTTGACAAAACTAGTAGTAAGAGTTTTTAAAAGAACTTTTGTTCGGAGTATAAGTCTGCACATCCGAATTTGATGGCTACTTCTAAGGATTACGAAGTTTGGTATCTAGTCTAGAACGATATTCCCTTTAAGAATCTTTGAATTGTAACTGTTTCATCATGGAATCGAATTTGCATATAGATTTCCTGAATTCGTCAAATTGGAGTACATGGAAAGAAAATATTAAAGTAATCCTCATGGACCGAGGAGTGTGGAGTTTTATCTCCAAAACTGAGCCTGCCCTACCTACAGAAGCAAGTCGAAAAGAAAGTCAAGAATACCTCTGGAGACGTGACAAAGCGTACACGTCGATATTTCTTAGTATTGAACCCGAATACCGAAGTCTGATCTCAGCGACAACTGATGGTGCTGAAGCCTGGGAAATCCTAAAACAACATTTTGAGCCAACTACGAGAGCGAGAGTTGTTCAACTCCTAGACCAATTCTTCGACCTGAAATACACTCCAGGAGAAGAAGTTGGAATATTTGCAGCGAGATTGAAAAACCTGGTTTCTAAGCTGAAAGAAGCAGGACATCCGGTGGATGACCTATACCAAGGATTCCAACTTATAAGATACTTACCCAAGGACTTTCAAGGTATTGTTCAAATTATTTATAGATGGGAGGACACTAAATTTAAATTTAAGAACATTTTAGACGAATTACTTTTGGAGGAAAGTAGACTTAAGCAACTAAATTTTGATTTAAATAATGTTAGTGATATTGCTTATAATGTTAATTCAAGTTTTAATGAAAAGTTAAGTGTAACTAATAAGTTTAAATCTGGTTCTTCTAATAGCAAGGGAAATTTAGAATCTGCTAATATTAAGTCTAAATTCAAAACTAGTTATGATAAATCTAAGATAGGACCTTGTTACCGTTGTAATAAATATGGTCATTTAATATCCGATTGTAAGCAAAAATTAAAGTATAATTCAAAGAATATAAAGAGTAAATTTAAACAAAATGCAAGTGATAATTCTTACTGTAATGTAACTACAAATGTTTTAGATAATAGTCTTTATATCGTTGAAGCAAATGTTGGCAATGTGTGTCATGAAATTGAGAAAGAAAGTTGGCTTTTTGACACTGCCGCTTCAACACATTTTTGTAATAATTTGGATTTATTCTTTGAATATGAAACTGTAGAAAATGCTTCTATGTCGTTAGCTATAGGTGACATTGAAAGCCCAATCTTAGGTATTGGAAAAGTGCAATTTTTTAATAAGTTAAATGGTAAAATGCACAGAGTAACTTTACAAAATGTCATGTATTCTCCTAAACTTAGAAGAAATCTTATTTCTGGTTCTGTAATAGAGAAAGCTGGAGGATATTTTGTAGGTGTTAAAAATTGTATTTCTGTGTATAATCGAGTAAATGAGAAGATTTTCTATTGTAAAAGAATTAATGGCTTGTATTATTTTAAACCTAATGCTTATACTAAGCCTGATAAAGATTTAATTATTGATAAAAATGTTAATGACTCGAATGAGCAATTGTTTAATGTATCTGTTCAGATAAATGATCTAGATGTCTGGCATTTAAGATACTGCCACATAAATTGTGATTATATAATTCAAACTAGTAAAAATTCTAGCGTGAAAGGATTACCTAATCTCAATTTTTCAGATAGTAATTGTATAGAATGTAAATTAGCTAAATCTAAAAGAATTTCGTTTAAACCAAATTTAAGTATAAGGTCTAAGAAACCTTTGGAACTTTTACATATGGACGTATGTGGTCCAATGCCTGTCGTTTCACATGGTGGAAGTCGGTACTTTCTTTCTATTACTGACGATTTTTCAAAGAAAGTTACTATTTTTCCCATTAAAAGGAAATCGGATGTTTTTAATAGTTTCATAAGATATCAAAAGCGAGCTGAGAGATTTTTAAACTGTAAAATTGTAAATGTTAGAACTGATAATGGCATGGAATTTTGCCATAAAGAGTTTAGTGATTTTCTTGAAAATGAAGGCATAAAAGCTGAACGTACTAATGCTTATACGCCAGAGCAAAACGGTGTTAGTGAACGCTATAATTTAACTGCCTTAGACAATATTAAAACAATGTTAAAATCTAGTAAATTAGGAAATGCTTTTTGGGCTGAAGCTTTACTATGCTTTACTTACACTTTTAATAGAGTTTGTCACAAAAACCAAATTAAAACTCCCTTTGAACTGTATAGTGGTAGAAAACCATCAGTCACTCATTTGAAAGTATTTGGTTGTTTAGCATTTGTGGGTCAACCAAAACAGTTACGCAATAAACTTCAAATGAGAGCTAAAGAAGGTATTATGTTAGGATATGCAATACAAACGAAAGGTTATAGAATTTGGCTTAAAAACGAAAGGAAACTTGTTGAAACAATAAATGTTCGTTTTGACGAAAATGTAATTGGGGTGGAAGCCGTACTGGGCACCAAACCCATTAAACGTAATTTTGCTAGTTTTGAACCGGAACGTCCCGATTTGGACGAAAGTTCTTCAGATGAAGATACAGGTAGTTCAAGCGTAAAACCCGATTTAATTCCGTGTAAAAACATTTCGTGGATTAGAAAAGCTGTATCCCGTCCAGATAATAGTCGAACTGATATTTATTATAATATTGAAGGGGTAAATATGAGATTAAGATCCTATAACGATGTAGAAAATTACTGCAATAGTAACAAGATAAAGTATGATAGGGATTTATTTGATTTCAGTGGGAAAAATGCTTTTTCTGGTAAAGTTTCAAATTTTCAGGTTAATCATAACATAAAACACGAAGTTAATCATATTGAAATAAAAATTCCTAGAAATTATAAAGACTGTTTAAGATCTCCCCAAGTTAAAAAATTGGGAATTAGCCATGTCAGATGAGATAAAAACTATGAGAGAAAGAAAAGTTTGGGATTTGGTTCCAACTCCTAAAAATAAAAGAATTTTGGGAAGCCGTTGGGTTTATACAACTAAAGTAAATGAAAAGGAGGAAATTGTAAGATACAAAGCACGTTTAGTTGCTCAGGGATTTAAACAAATACGAGGTGAAAGTTATGATGAAGTATTTAGTCCTGTGGTTAATTTTGTTCTTGTAAGAATGTTTTTCACAATCTTAGTTTGTATGCTAGGATGGTATCATACCCAATTAGATATTAAGTGTGCTTACCTTTACGCAAATTTGAATGATGATGTATTTATGTATCAACCTCAAGGTTTTGTTGATTTAAATAAGCAAGACCACGTTTGTCATTTAAAGAAAGCTATTTATGGACTCAAACAAAGTGGTCGAGAGTGGTTTTTGGAACTAGATAATACACTTGAAGATTTAAAGTTTGTAAGATTGAAATGGTGTAATTGTACATATGTATATAAAAATGTAATTCTTATAATTTATGTAGATGATATAATTATTTTTGCTAAAACAAAATATGAAGTAGACAGTGTTATTAAACTTTTAAGTGATAATTTTGATTTAAAAATTTTGGGTAAAACGCGTAAGTTGTTAGGTGTTGAATTTGTTCAAAAAGATGGTGAGATGTTTATACATCAAAAGAGTTACATCCAAAAAGTTTGTAGTATGTTTTCTAGCTTTAAATATCCTTTGTCATCGTTGCCGATTACTAAGGGTAACTTATTATCAAAAGCTGATTGTCCATCTTCTAAAAGCGAAGTGGATGAAATGGCGAAATTGCCGTTTCGGAACATTTTGGGTTGTTTGGCTTATATAGCTAATCGCACAAGACCGGATATTTCCTATGCGGTAAATATATTATCACAATTTCAAGAAAATCCAGGTTTAAAGCACTGGAATACTTTATTAAGATTATTAGGTTATGTTCAAAATACTCAAGATTATTTCTTAAAATTGTCAAATATTGGAGAATTAAATGTTAATTGTTACTGTGACTCAGATTTTGCTGCTAACAGGGATGACAGAATATCAGTAGGTGGTATAATATTGTTTTTAGATAAAACTCCGATATTCTGGAAAACCTTCAAACAAAGATGTGTGAGTCTATCTACAATGGAATCAGAGTATGTGACTTTAACTGACGCTGCCAAAGAGGTAATGTGGATTAAGCGTATAATAGATGAATGTGGAGAATTAAATTTAAAAGACATAAATTTAAGTGATTGTATTATATTTAGTGACAATCAATCTGCAATTGATTTTTCTCATTCACCTATTGAAAATAGTCGAACGAAACACATCGACGTAAGGTATCATTTTTTAAGAAATTTAATTTATGATAAATTTTTTGCTGTTAAACACGTTAGGAGTAAGTTTAACTTAGCGGACATTTTTACAAAACCTTTAACTAAGTTAGAAGTTGAAAATTTTTGTTCAAAAGTATTTGTGAAAGTTTAATCTTTTGGATGGTTACAGGAATGAAAGAACTTAAGTGTTAGTTTAAAGGAAATTAAATATTTCTTTAGTTTATTGAAGATTTCGATAAACTGTATTTTTTTGTAAAAGTTGAAGGCATGAGAGGGGGCCGCATGTTAGACAGATAAAGGTATGGGGTTCGATCTCATGCATTCAACTT